>JAPJBO010001060.1:0-73549 GCA_030068145.1 Diplonema papillatum
CCGCCAGATGAAATGACTATTCTTGCCACCCCCTGGGCTACTTGAAAGCTCAATTGGTGGAAGAAGTCCTGGCAGGCGGCCGAAGCGGTCCGGTCTTCACGGAGGGCGCTTTTGCGAGCTATTTGCCGCAACTCCGTGAGTGCTCCAGGACACCACGCTCCGAAGGTGTCCACGACTAGCGGGACAGCGAGCCATTCCCGAGGGTTTGGCTCGTTGTCTATTATGCCGCGGTACTTACCTTCTTTAACAGCTGTTGCGTAGGCTGTCGCCGCCCCCCCTGGCTTCTCCGCCGCCCGCTTAGCGTACTGGGGGTTCGAAGGCTGCAGGGGGAAGGTGACGGCGACGTCCAGCACAACGGTGGTGCCGTCCCGGACATAGCTGATGTCCGGGCGCTTCCGCTCCGTGTTCGAAAACACGGGGCGCTCGACCGCCGGGGCCAGCAAGCCACGGCGGGCGAAGTCAGCGATGACATCGCGGAGTGCGTTGTGCATTCTCGTCCGGCGCCCGCCGGAGAAGCAACTTCGCGCATGCACTCCGTCGACGTCTGCCGAGCCTGTCCCGCAGAGGCGACAGATGCTCGGCATGGGGGCGATGGGCAGCCCCAGCCGAAGCCGGATGGCCACTGCGAGCTCCGCGGGAGAAAGCCACAGCCTGGGGTCCGCCTCCGCGTTGCCATAAAGCCAAGCGGACGCATGTTGGGCGGAGCAGCTTTGGATCCGCGCCCGGACTTGGACCTGCTTCAGAGCCAGCGCCGACCCTTGAAGCCGGCCTGACCTGCCCAGCTCCTCAGTCATCGAGATAAGGAGGGCCTTGCGTCGCTCGTCATGAACTGTCGCGGACCACACTTTCTGTCCACGTCCCCCGTAGTTATCCCGTGCCTGCAGAACGTTCTGGATCTTCTCCAAAACGGATTCGAAGGGTGCAAGGCGCGGGTCTTCGAGGGACGCTAGGAAAGTGTCGTCCTCGTCCAGAAGCATGGCGTGCGGCAGCACGTAGGGGGTCACCAGGGACGGGAGGCAAGCCTCGCCGTCAAAGGTAGCCGCGATGTGCGCGATCGCCGCTGTGTCGGCGCAGGAGTGCAGGCCCAGGCCACCGAGCCTGACGGGAAGGGAAGCCAGAGCCCAGGCGGAAGCGTCCGTCTCGATGCCCGTGATCGTCGCCAGGCAAGACTGCGTGGCCTGATCGATGCACGCGAAGTCGAAGACAGCCCCCACAGCGCGCATGAGGTGGACGACGCTGACGAAGCCGGCGCAGAACTTCAGCAGAGTCAGAGCCACATGTGCGTCGGGGAGGGAGGCTATCATCCGCATCTTCCGCTCGGCGCTCTTGGCCGCTTCCTCCACGAAGGCGCGCATCGTCTCGGGGGAACCGCAGGGGACGCCGAGGTGCTGGATATCGTCCAGCGGAAAAGTCTCGATGCCTTGCAGGGCCTCGGGGATTGTGGCGCCGGGGGCAACGGACAGCCTGCACTTCCCCCGGTTCAGACTGAGCCCGACCGCGGCCGCTCTGTCCTCGAAGCCCTGCAGCCAGTGACCGAGGGTGTCGAGCTCACCCCCAGCCGCCCCGTCGTCCAGGAAGAACGTCAGGAGGTCAAGCCCCGCCTGGCTCAGCGCGCCATCCGTGGCCCTCGGGGCCGCCGGGGACCCCACCGGCGGCGGCGGTGGCACCGCTGGGTCCCCCGAACCTGGGGCCTGAGCCGGTTCTGGAGGGGTGGGCCGCCCCCCGGCGGCATCGAGAGGCTCCGGCTGGCCGAGCGACGCGGGGGCGGACTCGACGGGCGCCTGCGACGAAGCCGGGGCCGCCGGGACGGGTGGCTGCTCTCCGGGGTTCGGCGGCACGACGACATCGTGCATGACGAGGCTGAAGAGCAGCGGTCCCAAGGGGTCCCCTTGTTGGACTCCGCACTGGGAGGAGATACCCCGGTCGCCCACCACAAGCGCGGAGTGTTTCTCGTACGCCGCTAGTGCGTACCCCAACAGCTGGGGGGCGTGTCGGTTGACACTGCAGATGATCGCTTCCCGCCGCAGCGTGTTGAAGGCGTTCGCGAAGTCGATCTGCAGGATGCCCCTGTCGACCACGTCCCTGTCGCGGTACAGGGCCGCAACCCTGCGGATGGCGTGCACGCCAGCGTCGGCCCCCGCCTTAACGCTGACTCCGACTTGCCCACTCCGCAGAAGGACGTTCGCTCCCAGGTCCTTGATCGCCCGGTCGGAAGCGAGGACCTTGCCGGCCACCCGTCGCAGGATCTCTCCACACGCAATGGGCCTGATCCCGCCGGACTTCTTGACCAGCGGAACTAGCCTCGCCCCGAAGAGGTACGGTCGGGCGGCTGAAGCCACTCTGCCGGAAGAGAGGGCCCAGACGGCGTCCGCCACTGCCTCTTTGAACGACCCGGAGACGTCCCACAGGTCGAGCAGGTGCTGCGCAGAGAGGCCGGACGGCCCAGCGGCGGTGCCCTTCGGCATCTTCTTCAGCACGCGGCGGATAACGCCCGGGGAGGGCCTCGCTACGGCCACGGGCCGCAAGCTGCGGTCGTCAGGCAACTCGGGGGCAGGGGGGTGCAGCTCCCTCAGGGCCGCCAGCGTGGCGTCGTCCGCCGGCGCAGTCTGCGCCGCGGAAAGCGCAGAGACGGCCCGCGAGTAGCATCGGTCGCGGGCCCGCCGGAGGACCTGCCGCACGGTGGCCCCGTCCAGGTCGTCCACGGACTCGACGTCCGTTTGCAGCTCGAGCCTGTTATCGGCGTCGTCTGCGACCGGGTAGGCTCGCCGGCGCGCGCGGCGATCGCCCTTCCCGGCTGAGACGGCCCGGGCCTCAGCCCACAGGGTCTCCAGCTGCCCCGCCCTCCAGAGGCGGACGCGGCGACGGAGGGCCTCTGTCACCGCTTTCCGCCCCCCCCGGTGGGTAGCCGAGAGGACGAGGGGGGCGAAGGCGTAAGCCCGCAGCCACCCGGCATCATCGGTGGCTGCCCTGAGCACGGTCTCGAAGAGAGCTGAGACCTGCGGCTTCGCGGCCGCCGGCACCCGCTCCAGGGTGCGAATGCCGGCAGTCGCGACCTCCTCGAACGAGAAGGGGATTGCGCCCCCTTGTTGTCCGTCCCGGCCTGCGGCACTGGGAGCGCCCCCGGATGGCTCCACGGGAGTCCGAGGCGGGACTGCCGCTGGCTCCCTCCCACCGGCCACGGCCTCCCGGTAGGCCCTGGAGCAGGGGCACCACATTCGGTGTCTCCCCCTCCGTTCCCCGGTCGTGCGGCAGATGCACACCGGCGCCGGTGCCCTCTGCGACCCCGCTGCGCTCTGCCGACCGGCCGCGCCCGGCCCCGTGCTGGCCGGCGCCGGTTCGGCGACCGTGGGGGCCGGGTCCTGGGCGTCGCTGACCGCCGGTCCTGGGTTGGGGTGGATGTCCCCATCCACGCAGAGATCATCTCCACCCCGCCCACGCGAAAGGACACAGACGGTCGCGGAGCTGCAGCCCCCCGAGGGGCCCCCCGGCAGCGGCCCCGGGTGGCGCTGGACGTCCCCGTCATCGCAGGGGTCGTCCCCCCCCCTCCCCAGGGAGACGTGCGTGTGCGGGGGCACCGGGGCGTGAGCGGCCCGGACGCTGTCCGGGAAGAGGACAGGCGTCAGGGACGCGGAGGACGAAGCCGGGGGACTTCGCCTCGCCGCCGTGCCTCTCCCCCGGCCGGCCGATGCTGGGGCCGGTCCTGGAGGGCTGCGCCGCCCAACCGCCAGCCGAGCGGCCAAGGCCCGGGCCGCCGCCGCTATACCCAAGCCCCGGCCTCGCCCCATCCCGGCGAGCGGCTTCCGCCTGACGGAGGCCGGAGTCCCCACTGGCGACCGAGACGCCGGGCGCTTAGCAGGGGTCCCCGGTGTTCCGCAAACCGCGTTCAGCAAGTCCTGGCAAGCTTGGCTGACGGGTGGGCGCGGGTCCGGCGAGCCGGCTGCCCCCGCCGGGGTGTGAGCGTCGCCGGCCGTCCAAGCGGCGGGGGTCGCCGTCCCCAACGGTCCTCCCGGTCCCGGCGCGGGGGGACTGGGGCACGGGAGCTGCGCCCCCTCCCAAGCACTGCCCCCTGTCGGGGACGACGCTTCCGGCGGTATGCCCCACGTTAGGCCGGAAGGGGGCGTTTCCCACCCGGCGAGGGGGTCATCGGCGCTGTGGGGCTGCTTGCGGCGCCTGGCCGCCGGCGTGTCGACCGGTGAGCGCGACGCCGGGCGTTTGTCGCCGGGGGCCAAGCCAGCCCCCGAAGCACCGGGCTCGGCCCCCGGGGACGGGCCGTTCCGGGCAGGCCCGGCCTCCGCGACCGGCGGCAAGAAGCCCCCCTCTCCGGGGCTGGCTTCCGCTGGGGTCGCGGCCCGGCCGGACCTGTCGTTCGCGGCCGACCCGTTCCCGAGGCCGGCCTCCGAGGGTGCCTCCGGTAGCCCCGGTTCGGCGCTCGCGTCCGGCGCTTCGCTCGCCGGCTGGCCCGCCTGCGGACGGCTGCCCCCGGGCCCCCCGTTGCCGGAGTCCGGGCCGCTCTCGTCGTCCCCGTCGCCGTGTCCGTCGCGGCCCCCCCCGTCACCCGACGGGTCCGGCCCCGATTCACTGTCGGAGTCCGACTCGTCGGAGTTCGGAAAGGGCTCAGCGACCTCGCCGGGCGCAACCGGGTCCGCGGCGTGACGGAACCGCCGACGCTCCCGCCGGAGCCTGCGCTCCCCGATCTGGGCGTCGGCTGCCCTGTCGTCAGCCCGCTCCGCCGGCGCTCCGGCGGGTTCGACCTGGTCGGCCCCCCTGATAGCGTCGAGGGGACCGGCCTGGCCTGCCACGTCGTGGGCTGCGGCGGCTGCGTCCGGAGCGGCCTCCCTGTGGGGCGCGGCAGGACCTACCGGGTCGCCCTCGCCGCACGGGGCGGCGGGGACGGCCTGGTCTGCCCCACCTGGCCCAGCAGGGACCGCCTCTTCCCCCGCGTCTCCGGGCAACGACAGAGCCCTGGGCCGGGACGCGGGCGGAGGCAGGCTGCCGTCCCGGGGAGCAGGGGACGACGCCGACCTGTTCGACGCGCTGCCGAACAGGACGCGGTCGCACGCGGAGTCCATGGACCTATCGCGCTCGACCGCGGCCCCATCACCCTGTTCTGCCCCCTCCGGAGCAGGGTGAGGGGCGGCGAGGCCCGCCTGCAGGGCTGGCTGGATCGGGGCCCCGAAAGGGCCCGGCGCCGCGAACGGGAAACCCTGATGGGGGCCGCCCTGAGCCGGCCGGGCCTGGGGCCTCTCAGCCTGCCACTGCAGGCAGAGCTCGCGCACGTGGCGGAGGCCCTCGTCTCCCACCGCCACGTGGGCCACGACGAGCGAGTCGCGGCCTTGGGTCACAGCATCCTTGCGATGCCGGGCCCGGTGCTGGGCCTCCTCCCCGGCGGTGGTGCTGAGCCGACCGCACACGAGGCAAAGAGCCTCCACCGGGGTGGGGGCCCAGCTATTGAACTCGCGGAGGAGTTGAGCTTCAAGCTCCTCCGCGCGTTCCTGCGCCCGACGGACCTCCCGCCGGGCGGCCAGCACCTGCGGGAGCAGCGGGCCCTCCGGCAGGTCGTCGTCCGCGTACGGCCCCGCGGCCTGTACGCCTTGGCTGCGCCGAGCGGGCGCAGCCGTCGACCGTGCTGTCTGTTGTGTTTGTTTGGGGTGGAAAGAGCGGTTGGGGTATTGGGGGTGAACAGGAAAGCGTACCTGCCCCGGGCGCGGGTGCCGATTCGGGCACCTGGCGTCCCTGCATCTGCCCCGCTGGAAGGCCGGGCAGACCGGGAGAAGCCGGTGCACGTATCGGCACTGCACCCGTCGGCACCCCGCGCGTCGGAAGTTGAAGTCCCGGCAGACTTCACCTTCCCGCGCGGTTTGCGCCGGGTGCACCCGGGCCCGGGGGTCGGCTGCGGCGTCATCGGCGGCGGCGGCGGCGTCGTCAGCGGCGGCGGCGTCGACAGCGGCGGCAGCGGGAGGGCTCCGCCTGAGCGCCTCCGCAAACGAGCGGGGCAGCGGAACCGGGCCAGCAGACGCAGCGGCGCCCGCACTCCTACCGGCGGCAGGGGCCGCCTGCCCCTGACCACCCGGTGGCGTCCGGGGGGGCCGATCCCCCCCCGGGGACGGCGGCATATTCTCAACGATTATTTTTTTGTGATTTTTTTTTTTTTTTTTTTCCATCAGGCACCTTCCTTTCCACCGGCCCAACGGACCGCGATTCTAAGTAAAGAACAGCCGCTCTGTGAGCCGGCTTCGAGGTTAGGCCGGCTGTACTGGGCCGCTTGTTTGCCGGTTTGGGTGAAAGCAGAAAGAAAAGAGTGATTGCGCCTATAATTTTTTTTTTTTGGAGCGCGGGACACTGTACAAGCCATGTTGGTACAGCGGGGCTACCGGTATCCGGTTGCTTCCGGAGCGGGAGCCCAAAAAAATGCTTCTTCAGCACACAGTGAACGCCAGTCTCACTGCGACCTGGGCTGGCCTGCTAGCGAGCAGGTCCGACCAGGTAAAAAAACCCGCGAGTTTTTTTTTTTTTTTTTCCATCAGGCACCTTCCTTTCCACCGGCCCAATGGACCGCGATTCTAAGAAAAGAACAGCCGCTCTGTGAGCCGGCTTCGAGGTTAGGCCGGCTGTACTGGGCCGCTTGTTTGCCGGTTTGGGTGAAAGCAGAAAGAAAAGAGTGTTTGCTTGATTGTACGTTTTTCGCTCGGTGGCTTCCCTGCGCCCACTAGGTTCAGTTGAGCGGAGGTTCCATCATTGCATGTCTTCAAGTTTTTGAACTTCGGCGTACTTGTGTAGGTGGTTGCGTGTCTGTGGGTGCTTGTGGGTGGCTCCTTCCGATTGCTCGGGGTGCCTTTCCTCCCACTACGTTCGCGTCGCTGCGGGTGGGCTTTTCTTGGTTGCCGCCAGCACCTGCGCGGCTTCTCCCCATCGGGGCCTGTACGGCCGGGTGACGAATCCGTGGTGCCGCCGCGGCAAAAGAAAACTGTTTGGTTGTTTGGTGACAGTGGTTCTCACCAGCCTCCCCGGCCTTGTTTCCGACACAGTTGTTAGTCGTTTGGTGAGGAGTGGGCATTCCTTCAGCTCGAAGTAACAACCGGTTCTCTGTTGTCGCCCTGGCTGGCGGCTGTGTTTGTGGTTGCCGGTCACCGGTCTGGCGTTCCGGGTTCTCGTCCGTCGGTGTGGGGTTGTTACTTCGATAAGCGGCTCACTCCGTGACTCTATCACGGGGCTGTGCGGGGCCTTGGTAGAGGTGGGAGGGGTGTTGGGAAGGAGGGAAAGGAGTAAAAGTCAGCCAGAGTAGAAGCTTCTAGAGCCGCCAGTCGTCCGCTTCGGCCACCATAACCAGATCGCCTTCCGGTTGCTGCGATTCAACTGTCTGCTCGTCCGACATGTCTTCCGCCTGTGACGAGATGTCTGAGGCGGCGTCCAGCACGCTTTGAGTCGACTGGAGCTCGGGCTCGGACGCTGAGGATGCGAGGATGGTGTAGTGCGGGAGTACTCCCGCACGCTGCAGGTATGCAAGCGCGAGTTCGGGGTACTCGAACAAGGTGCACCACAGTTCGTCGGCCGCGTTCGGGAACCCGCCCTTGTTGCGGTGTTCCACCTGGTTGCGCATCGCGAGCCTGAAGGGCGCGGTCGCGTCGTCTGCGCACGCCTTGAACAGGTGGAGCACAGGGCTGGTCGTGAGCGACCCGCAGATCGGGCACGGGCGGAAGGTTCGGGCGCGCTCGGCTGTGCTGAGCGCGCGCATGTCCGGGGTGTACATCGTCCGGATGAGTGGGTGATGCCCGGTGCGCAGCTGGCGAATCTCCCGTTCGGCCCGAGGCGTCAAGTGCCGGCGCCGCTTTATCGTCCGGCCGTTGACCAGCCTAACGAACGGAGTCGTGTTGCCGTCCTTATCCGCCCGGTAGTAGGCTTCCCTGGCCTGTCGTTCCCTGTCTAGGTTCAGGTATGCCTTGTGTCGATACTTGACGTCCGCGGCGCTAATTTGAATGGCAGGTGGAGGTGTGGCATGTGTCGCGGCTGCGCGAGCAGTAGATTCTTGGAGCTCAGCTGCCGCCGCCTTGGCCAAGGAGTCCGCCATGTCGTTGCCCGCGAGCCCACAGTGAGCGTACACGAATTGCAGCGTTATCGCGTACCCCCTCGCTCTGAGCTCGCATAGCAGCAGCCAGATCCTAATGTTGGTTGGATCCTTCTGCTTATACGACCCCAGACTGAGGACTTTGAGGAGCGACTGAGAGTCGCTTAGAACGACGATGTGGCGCGGTTGAGAGGTTGCAGGTAGGTGTTGCTGGAGGAGGTGGAGGGAAGTACAGATCGCAACCTGCTCGGTCCGGAAGCTGCAGACGTATCGGCCCGCTTTTACCGACTTCTGGATTGTCTTCCGGCCGGTTTGCAAGCATCGGGCCACGAGCGGTTGGTCGTCCACCTCCTCGAATGTCACGGTCGGGCCGATTTCGCAGAAGATGCCTGCACCACCCCAGGTGGGCCTGTCGACGAACCGCCTGATCCACGGCCGCAAGTCCTCGGAGCGATACGGGTCGCATACCGTGGCCGGCGGGGGGTCGCTGCTCACCACAGAGCCGTCAGTCCAGACGCAGCAGTCCGCCGGTGGCAGTTTACTCAGCTGCCTGAGGACCCGGCTCAACTTTTCTGCCTTGCTGGCGTCCCGCTTACCCGGGAGCGAGGCGTTTATGACCACGTCAGGGCAAGGCTGCCAAGGGGCAAAGGGGTTGAAGAGAAAGGTCTCCCGTCCACATAGGTGCGTTCCCGATAGGTTGTCGATGCTATCGTACGCGTCGCTGAGCGTCGTCTTGAGGCCCAGCTCGTGGTTCCAGAGCTGCGGTCGGTGTCGCATCCTCTCCCTGAGGGCGGCTATGCGCGCTTGGATGATCGCGCGGATCGGAAGTACCCCGGCTTCTTGCTGGGCAGTGAAGTCGTTGAGGTTCTTCCTGCACCCCAGCACGCAGATGAGAGCCCGACGGTGAAGTCGTTCGAGCATCGTCACTTGTGGTTCCGCAAGCGAGTCGTACGTTAGAAGGAAGGGGCCGTATACCCCGAGGGCGTACGTGAACGTCGGTAGCACATACGTAAGGTAAAGGGTGCGCAGCGTGCGGGTACTGAAGCCGTAGGACTTCCCCGAGAGGTGGCGGAGGAAGTTCAACTTGAGTGAGAAATTGTCTACCACCCTCTGGACGTGTGGCACAAAGGAGAAATCCTGATCGATCCAGAGTCCCAGCAGTTTCGTCTTCTCGACCCAGCGCAGGCGGACAGCCACCCGGAGAGTTACCACCGGGGCTTTCGGGTCGGCGTTCAGCGCATCGGAGATCTCAGCTCTTGTCACCTGGGTTTTCGTACTCTTGCCGTTGATGGAAAGAATGTGCTTCCCGTGATGCTCGAGCCACGAGGAGCCCTCTCCCCAAACTGCGTGCGGTGTACTTCTGGTGATTCGCCGCAGTACTTGCGCAGCCGGGATCTCCAGTTCCACCATAGTGGATTCGAATACCACTATTGGGTGTTGGCGACTCAGTTCTCCTGGCGCTTGGATAAGGACGCCTTCTGTCTTGAGTTTCGACAGCTGCATGCCCGCACGGGCTGTCCACAACTCTACAACGTTGACCACTTCTTGTGCATGGGTTTCAAGTTCCTGGGGCGTCTTGGCGACCACTGCTACTCCATCGTCGTCCGCGAAGAGGGAGAACGTGAGCTCGGCACCAGCTTCCAGTGTTCGCGCGCGGAGGGCGTTGAGGTCGTCCCCCAGGTCATCGATGTGGTACAGAAACAAGAGTGGGCCCAGCACGGTTCCTTGGGGGACCCCATCTCTCAGGTGGAATTCGTTGCCAAGCTCACCGTCAAGTAGGAACGCTGCCTTCCTCTCCCTTAGAAACGCCTCGATCCATCTCAGGAACTTGGCCGGTATGCCTCGCTTCTCCATCACGGTGAGGAGTCGGCGGTGGTCCACGGTGTCGAAGGCGTTCGCTAGATCGAACGAGAGAAGGCAGATGTGGTGGAGCATGGCCCGGTGCATGTCGATCGTCGAAACCACCGAATACAACTGCTCCTCTGTTCCCCGACCTTTGCGAAAGCCGCCCTGCCGGCTGCAGAAGGGGCGTATCGTTTGGTGGTGTGCCGGATTTTCAGTCAGGAAAACTAGGCGGTTCTTCACGACCGACTCCATCAACTTCGAGGTCACACTCGTCAGCGAAATTGGCCGATAGCCCTCCGGGAGTGAGTGGTCTCTGCCGGGTTTTGCTATCGGGACTACGTGGGCCTTCTTCCAGGAGTCTGGAACGTACCCTTCGTCCCAGGAGACGTTGAGTAGCTCGAGAATAAGTTTCTTCGCGCCCTCTCCCAGCCTAGTGAGCAGCTTTGAACAGAGTCCCTCAGGGTCAAGTGTCGTCTTAGGATCAAGGTCTTCTATAGCGCGGTCCAGTTCTTCCATGGTGATAGGGCCGCAGCCGACTTCCTCGCTCGAGGGCTCTTTCCGCGGAGCCCAGATAGGGGCTGGAAAGGGATTCTCATCTCTGTTGCCTCCGCAGACCTTCTGCAGATGGCGTCCAAACAGCTCCGTTTTGCCTCCGGCGTCGACCGTGTAACCTTCGCTGCTTTTCAGTGGCGGCGTTGAAAAGCGCTGCGTCCTGCCGTCGATCTTTCGAACTTGCTGAAACAACAGACTGATGTCGGTGCACCTGTTTATTCGGCCTGCTACACGGTCCCAGTACAGCGTCTTCGCGCGAGTCGCGGCGGCTTGAAATTCTATTTGTTTGTCCAGGTAAGCTTCTATTTTGTCTGGCGAGGCCGGATCGACGCGTAGCTCCGCCTGCACCGTCGCTTTTTCACGTTCAAGTACGGAGAGCTCTGGTGTCCACCAAACCTTGTAGACGCGACCTTGGCGGTACCTCGGTACGAAGTCGTGAATTGCGCGGCGGAATAGGCAGGAGACGCTTTTTGCGAAGCGAGCATTCGAGGCGGGCCTGTTCATAAGGAGAGCTTCGCTCTGGTCTTCAAGTTGTTGCAGCATGCCGTCCCAGTCCGCTTTGGGCCAGGAAAACCAGGTGGACTTCGACTTTCGTGGTTGGGTGTACCCCCTCGGCGCTTCAAAGGCGACGGGATAGTGGTCAGACCCCCATGAGCCAAGGGTCCTCCAGTTGAGGATGGTTTCGGGGGTGCAGGAGGAGATTACCAGGTCTGGGGACGAGACTAAAGGGGGCCGCATGGTTTGAACTTTCGGGTCGTTCCAGACTCTTCCGGACATTTCCATCAGCCAGTCCCGGAGGATGCGTCCCCCGGCATCTTCTGCGCCTTTGGACCAGTCGGAGTGATGGACATTAAAGTCGCCTGCGATGATGGTGTTGTCGTCTAGCGGGAACGGGCTCATATTGAGCTTGTTACGCCTGGTCGGGGGGCGATAGACATTGTACACTTTCAACGGAGGAAGGCCGATGCGTGTAATCTCAACGGCGACGCATTCCATCAGGGGATCGGTGGAGAAGTCAGGGGTGGGCAGCATCGTTGCCAATAGGTCCGACCGTACGAACGTAAGGACACCCCCGGAGGGTTGCGTAGTCCCCCGATCTCGACGGAAGGCACGGTAGCCGTCGAGCACGGGCGGTAGGGACCTTGCCGTGAGCCACGTCTCCTGGAGCAGTATCACATCCGGTTTCCCCGGGAAGAAAGCTGCTACGCCGCGGCTAATGTCTTCGGTGCTCGTCGGTTTTGTCTCACGTGCATTGAGCGAGCGGCAATTGAACAAGACCAACAGGAGGGTTTTAACTCCCTCAACTCTCTCTGTCTTCGCCGCCGCCGGAGCTGTTCGGGGTCGTCTTCTACTGCTGCGGCTGGCCACGGCCCCGGCCGCCGCCGCGGCCGGCCCCGCGAAAGTTTGCGCGCTCTCTGCCACTGACGCCTTGTCCCGCTGGGTCGCGGTCCTTGTGGGGGTCGATTGTGGCTGAAGCTCGGGTCGCGTTGGTAGGATCTCGCCGCGGAGGGGTAGGTATTCGTCCCGGTTCCTAAACCCGGCAAGGACCACAGCCTCCCAGAAGGATACAGGCCCATCTCCCTCACAAGTGTGGTGGCGAAGCTGATGGAGGTGATGGTGAAGAATCGTCTGGTATTCTTAGCTGAAAGTCCTGATATCCCATCGGTCCTACCATTTTGTGACAAGCAGGGTGGCTTCCGTAGAGGGAGGGGAACTGAGGAGCAAGTCTGTAGCATCGTCTCCGCGCTCGATAATGCCCGTCGTAATCAGCGTTTCTCCTGCCTTCTCTCATTCGATCTTGCGAATGCGTTTGATACAGTCGATCACGATCGTTTGCTAATGGTCATGGAGCAGCGCGGGCTCCCCCCATGTTTTCTGCTCTGGGTGCAAGCCTTCCTGAGAGACAGAAAAGCAGCGTATAAGGTGGACGGCGTGACTGGAAAGCAGGTCCCTCTAGCACGGGGAGTCCCTCAAGGGACCGTGCTAGGTCCAATATTGTTCCTATTCTGCATTGACGAGTTGGGGGAGCTGCTTGCCGACCTCGGTACGAGCATGGGCAATACGACAGATGGTCAGCCGATACTTACACTGTCGTTGTTTGCGGATGATGTCGGCGTGGTCGTAACCGGGGATAGCGTTGACGAGCTGAAAGAAAGAGCACAGGTGGTTGTTTCAGAGGTCGAAAAATGGGTTGAGAAGGTGAACATGAGCCTTGCTTACCATAAGACCAAAGCACTATTCGTCCGTCCTCACGGAATGATCGTGAAGGCTCCCCTGGTCCTCTTTTCACCGTCGACAATATCGGTGCAGGCGCGACAGTTACTTGCGTGGATTACGAGCGAAACCTGTTCTTTCTGGGCGAATACCCCTGAATACGCGCAGCATCACAAGAAGCACATTCTGAAACTCGACGGCGTTGACCATCCCACCGTTGAAGACGCCAAAATGGTCCAGGCGAGGAGAAGAGACGGTGCTGTTCAGCTGGTAGTCGCACACCGCATCGACTGGGTTAAAGAAACGAAGTTCCTCGGCCTGGTAATTGACGATGAGCTCTCGTTCAACCCGCATGCTGAACGAGTCGTCAATATCATGTCCAAGAGAATGAACTTGTTACGGCACGTTTCTGGGAAGGCGTGGGGTTGCAGCACGACAACACTCCGATGTCTGTACTTGACATACGTTCTCCCAACAATAACGTATTGTCTGTCGGTATATGGCGCCTACTTGTTCCTTCCACAAGGCGGTAGAAGAGGCTTCACGAGCCCGTATCTCGAGAAATTCGAGAGGTTGCACAGGCGCTCGCTGACGTACGTGCTGGGGTGTAGGAAAGGTATATCAGACCTTGTCGCCACTCAAGAGGCCGGTATCCCCCCCATCAAAGTCTACATCGACCACCGCCTTGGCAGCCTTTACGAAAAATTAAAACTGCGAAGCCTCCTCTGGGACCGAACCCTCAACGCACCAGCTACCCCACTGGCCCGTTATGTTGACCTTGAAAGGAGAGCGGGTACACGTGACCCTCCGCGAGAGACGTTCGTGTTCAACCCGTTTGCACCCTGGTCCCTGCGTCCTCCAGTTGCAATTCATCCCTCGTTACCGGAAGGCAAGACCCCGGCCGAGAAGAGAAGCATCGTGGAAAAACGCCTCCGTGCGTTGCCATCACCCGACTGCACGGCATGGGCTGATGGTTCGGTCATGAAGCAAAGCCTCCCGTCGCCCCCTCCTATAGGGGACCCGGGGTTCGACCGTCGGCAACTGCGATGGCAAGTGTTCTATAACGATGTGACAACGTGGGGCGGAGCTGCCACTTATTTGGAGTTCGGTCCTTCGGTACGACTAACCGATGCACATGGCTTTGAGGTCCGCTTCGAACACGGCTGCCCGACAATCTCCAGCACCTGTCCGGCTGGCAAGTTCCCGTCGAGCACAAGAGCAGAAACGGTCGCGATGGTTGAGACCCTCAGAGTACTGTTGGCTGTGCTGCCGCCGACTGATGTACCTCTCGAAATCCTCATCCTGAGTGATTCTCAGTCGCTTCTCCGAGACCTTTGCAATGGCCCGCATGCCCAGAAACAGCCATTGATGATTGAAATTTGGCTTGCGCTCAACGAACTCAACTCCCGGGGGTGCCGTATCACCATCCAGTTCGTCTACGGTCATTGCGGCCTGCGGGGCAACGAAGTCGCTGACAAGCTCGCCAAGGATGCCGCCTGTCGCCACTACAGGGCCATGACTGGTCCGTCATTTGGTGTCACCAGGGTGCATCCTCCTATTGCAGCAGTTGATGCGTCAACACGCTATAAATCACGGCTCACCCGGCAGGGCTGGTTAGCCACAACTTGCCACATTGTGGCCCATTTAGCCACAACTTTAGCCACAATGTTGTGGCTAAATTGTGGCTAAATGTGCAAAAATTTTGATCGAAAAAAAGACCACCCAAAACACGCTAAACACCGTTTTTTGTGTGGATTTTCGTGTTTTTTGGATGGTTTTGGGTATTCTGGGCCTCATACCCCCCCAACAGACCTCGAGTTCGCTTCTCGTGGATTGGAGTGGTTTTTGCCAACTTGCAGCCAAGTGCTGCCAATTTCTGGGGTGACTCAGCCAGAATTCGCTATTATTTTGCGAAATCCGCGGCTTGTGGGGGTTTTCCCGGATGGTACTGGACCCTTTCGACAATTTCAGGTGGATTCTGTGCGAATAAACGGGGGAAATCCTTGCCAGGCTCCTCGTTCCACACGGTGGCCACACGTGACGAAGCTCCCCAACCGGACTTCTAACCGGAGCCGACAACAAGGCACACCGGAAACCGTTCCTCTCCCGACCTAACGGAGCTAAAGGATGGCCAGGTACATTCATGTTCCCATGTTTCCCTCTCAAAAGGCTAAGGCCCAGGCTCCGTACACTTCAAAAAAAGAAACGTGGCAACCGTGTGGCGACCAGCCTGCTGTCCAGACCGATTCAATCGCCGGCGATTTTGAACACTGTGGTATTTTCGACAGCAGGACTCGGTCCAAGTCCCGGGGTAGGCTGTCATCGCGGATAATGACTTCAACAGTCCACTACGAATGCGACAC
The DNA here is from genome assembly GCA_030068145.1 of Diplonema papillatum. Lineage (NCBI taxonomy): Eukaryota > Euglenozoa > Diplonemea > Diplonemida > Diplonemidae > Diplonema > Diplonema papillatum. The sequence continues at coordinate 15,037 of JAPJBO010001060.1, forward strand.
GATCATGTCCGCAAACCCGTTGCACAGGATTTGCACCGACCCGTGCACCAGTTTGCTGTCGGTTCCTTGCTACTGTAAAAAGTTTCCGTGTTCATCGATTACTTGTTGCAACTGTTGCATTGCAAGCAACCTATCCTGGACTCAGGCTGGGGGCTGATTTCACCGTCAAATTTGATGCCATGATGAGAACGCGAAACCGAGAGTCTGGTAAGCACATGACTGGCGCATTGCACGGTGCAGAGTACGGAAGAGTACACTGCGCAGCGGTGCTGCCTGCCAAGCGGGTCACCTCCTCCTGAACACCGAGCCGGATGACGGTCACTGGTCTCGCCGCGCCTGGGCAGTGCTACACCGTGCAGTGCACGGCGATGCAGAGCTGATGCGCACCGGTTGTGCTACAACCTGTTCTGCATCTCCCTCGGGTGCGGCTCCGAGCAGCACCAACCTGGTGACCAGGCTCGGTGCGATTCGCACTGAACTAAGCCGTGACGAAGAAGAACGAAAAAGCGGATGAGTGGATGAGTGAACGTCGTTGCATGCAGGTCCGCGGCTGGAACAACTTCAATTCAGAATGTCAGTGGCATGAATTGAAGGATGTCAAGCTTTCGCAGCCTGAATCAGGACTGCTGAGAGGAAAGGTGAGTCCCAGTCGACTCTCGAGCTGTTGGGAGTGGCAGTGGCAATAAACCGGGGACCGCGGTAGCATGAACCATGTTTGGAACGTGCACGTGACACGAAGATACCCATCCCGTGTTGCGCAGCGCACGGGACCGGGGCATTTCCCCCGTTTATTTGCACAGAATCCACCTGAAATTGTCGAAAGGGTCCAGTACCATCCGGGAAAACCCCCACAAGCCGCGGATTTCGCAAAATAATAGCGAATTCTGGCTGAGTCACCCCAGAAATTGGCAGCACTTGGCTGCAAGTTGGCAAAAACCACTCGAATCCACGAAAGGCGAACTCGAGGTCTATTGGGGGGGTATGAGGCCCAGAATACCCAAAACCATCCAAAAAACACGAAAATCTACCCGAAAAACGGTGTTTAGCGTGTTTTGGGTGGTCTTTTTTTCGATCAAAAAATTTGCACATTTAGCCACAATTTAGCCACAACATTGTGGCTAAAGTTGTGGCCCAATGGGCCACATTGTGGCAAGTTGTGGCTAACCAGCCCTGCCCTGAGGCGGATACCGCAATGTGGTTGTCACAAGTGCACTTGTAAAATTTACAAGTGCACTAGTAAAATTTACAAGTGCACTAGTAAAATTTACAAGTGATTTCAGGTGTTTTGGCAGGTGTTTTGGGATGCAAAGTAAGGAAAATGGGGCAGGAAGAGCACGCATTCAAGTTTCAGCATTTTTTTTTAGCCACATGCAATGTGTGAGGAAACCGAACCGCCCAAGTAGGACCTTCTGATCATGATCATCTGCCAAATTTTCCACCTGAAACCAGTCCAGTATTGGGGCTCAGGCTAGGATATAGTACAGAGCGAAGTGCGGCAATAAGCAGAAGTACAAAGCTGGGAATACCATGGTGATTGCAAAGCAAAGCAGAGCTTACTCATCTGTGGACCTCGCGCATGTGGGAATCTTTGAGGCGTCCGTTGCCGAACTTTTTCATGCACAGTGGACATGTGAGCTTCGTGAGCTTCTCTGCATGAGTGTAGAGCAGATGTTGACTCAACCCACTCTTGCGGGTCGTTTTGTGGCAGGCTGGACAGTTTGTTGTGCATTCACAAGTAACTTTGGGGCGGTGCTGTGAGTCGTAGTGGGCGAACAGGCCCTCGACTCGAGGGAAGCATTTTTCACACATGATGCACTGGTGCTCGGCAGCCTCGTCCTCGCTGCTGTCTTTGGAGACGTCGTCATCATCATCGGCATCGGGCAGGTTCGCGTGCCATGGTGTCTCACGGCAAAAGCAGATCTTCAGCAACTCACCTTCGCAATCTGGAAGGCTACGGAACTTCTGTCCCCATCCACTTTTCCGGCACACGTGGTCACTCAAACCGGCATGATGGAGGCGTGCTTCCAAGCTCTCGGCGGCTTTCTTCCAGACTGCACATTTGTTTGTGATGCACTTGCAGAGGAAGATGGTATCGTACCGATACAGATGTGGCAAGCGCTCACGGTATGCTGGCGCGAGGTCGGGCATACTTCGTTTTTTGGAGCCTGCTTCCTTGAGATGCTTCGTCTGTAGTTCGAAGGACTGGAAATCCCGCTCCATCGTTGCTTGCGACGTGCAGGAAACCCACCTCTTGCGCTCACCGTTGCACTGTTCGAAGAGTTCATCAGACAGGATGAGCCGATGCGCGTCTTCGGCGTCAAACCAGTGCTCGAGACTATGCGCGTAGGCAGACCGCGTCACTCCAGGGTTTCCCCACTCCAAGGCAAACATGAGCACGTGGTAGCTCAAGACAGCATACAAGAAGTCCTTGCGATAGGAATCCTTGTCTTCTGAGCAGTAGAATCGGACGGGTATGTCCTGGTACCGGAAATAGATGAGTACATCCATTGCACGACACAACACACTCTGGTTACCTTGTGTTTGGCTGAGGAGGTTGCGAAGGATATCTCGTGCTTGCGTGCCCGTCATATTTCCGTTCGTGGTCCCAAGGACCTCCTCTTCGGCCCGAGTAGCATTCGGCAGCGTTCGGAGAATGAGCCGGATGATTCCCTTCACATCGTGCAGGACAGGCGTCACAGTGTACGCTGGTTGCATTAAACGCGAAGCAATGTTGCAATGGAAGCCTCTCGCATCCATTTCTTGGAGACTGAGCCGTGGACAAGAGTGCAGATGTTCGAGTCGTTCGTCGATGGGTGTGGCACAGAACGCGCTTCTGTGACCGCTTCCGCCAACACCTCGAAATAATGACCATAATTCGGCGTGGTCACCACCAAAAAGGAATTTTCGCAGTGGGATGCAAAATTCCTTCTTGACGAAGGTACTTTCCTGTATGGCAGTCAACTGTGGCAGGCAGTGGAAGATCCACCATCCGTGGAAGTCAGGCTTCGGCCTGTCGCACACAGTGAGAAACCGCGTTGCCTTGATACCCCCTGTCAGCCCAATGGCAAGTCGCTGCCTTGCTGCTCCACGGAATGCGTTTCCCGGCTTGTACCCGTCTGCCGTTATCAGCACTGCAGGCGGGCACTCGTGCAACGCAAAAGGAAACTTGGAGAGTAGGAACTCCATGGACTTCCACATGTTGCCCAAATGATCCTCGGCCATGGCCTTGAACCTCGCTTCCTTCCCAGTGAGGGTTTTTTGCGACAGGCCCATTGAAAGACCTAGCGCTTCCTTGACGAGCGAACCAAGAACAGCACATTGTCGCATAGACATGCCAAGGTCCATCCTATTTGCTGCGATTACGTCGCCGATGGCCCGCGCCGTCGATGCATGATATTGATTCATTCTATGATTTTCCTGAGGCAATTGTCCTTCTTGTTCAATCCCAGAGTAGTGCGAGCCTGTCGTCAGGAGTAGTGCGCCGAGAGGGAGACATGTGGCAGCAAAGGCCAACCCCAGAGACGCGATGCGTTATGAGCTGGTACAAATGGACGATTGGTGTAGCCGATTCCCGGCTCCTTGCTGTCGTGCTGCGGACTACCTAACAGGTATAACTGTAAGAGTGACGAAAGATGGAAACCAACTTTGTTGTTCATGATTCAGGGAGGTTGACAAAAAAAAAAAAACGGGGTGCCCCTATGGGCTCAAGAAACAGAGACTCGAGCCTACCGGTTCTACGATTTGACGAACCGGAATTTGTGTGGGCTTTTGAGAACATTGCAAATAACTCATAATGACCGGTTCCAGAAATTGAGAGCACCTGCAAAATCTAAGTACCACTTGTTGGAAGTGCATTATGCGACACATCCCCGTTCTCCTCCATTTGTGGATCGGAAACAAAACGTGCTTAGGGCAAAACCTTGCTCGAAGTGCAGAAAGCTTGCCAGAACTGCATGCATGTGAGATGCATCGGACTGCACAAACTAAAACTCAACCTTTTAAAGTCCCTGGCGGGAAGAGAGAAACTGAGGGAATAAAAGAGACGCCAGTGCTACGGAAGGTGGAAAGGCTAGATCTCACCCCGGAATACTACAGAGTCATCGTCAGATTCACTTTGCTGCACATCCGCCTCGGAATCACCGTCTTCGACAACCGGGATCCTCTCAGGGTCAGCTGCTTCCCCTTTGATGGACGTCTTCCACGACCTTTGCACAACCCTGGCACCAGCGTGAACTTTTGGATTGGCCAGGGGTATGTTTACTTGAGTAACACCGCCGCTCGCCTCAACCAAAATCTCCTGACCATGCTGGATCGCTTGGGCGGGGGGAACTTCGTACGTACCACAGTATTCTCCAACTGCGAAGTTGCGTGAGACCATTTCACGAAGGAACGTGAACTCCAGCGTGTTACCGCACAGCTTTGGTTCCTTGCCATCTGGAATGATGGTGCATCCGTTTTCTATAACGATACACCAATATCGTCCAGGACGTTCTTCTTTTTCCGAGAAAACTCGCTCACCCAGCACCGTTATCTCCGGCCACCTTTGAGTATGTGCAGCCCTGCCCCGCGATGAAGGTGACTTGGTCACCATGCTGTCGTTCGCGCAAGCCTTGTACAGCTGCGTCATATCACATTCTTCGAGGTTTATCTGGCTTGCCTGCGTGAGCCTCTTGAAAGCTTCGGTGGCCCTCGCGCCCGGTGTGGGGAGAGACCTCAACGCAATGCCACAAAACGCAAGCTCCGTGTTTGCGTTTCTTCTGATTGCGTAGAGGTCCCTGTCACCGACCTCCGCCAGGTTCTTAGGCGTAGCCATGCCTTTGAACTTCGTCGAGATGCTCTTGCTGATCATCCCATTTCGGGTGCCGAACGAAATGCCCAGAATCTTTCCGACCAGGACCTTCAGCGGTCCGTGAAGAACCTCCTTGTCCGCCTTCTTCACGCAGTACAACTCGACGAAGTCAGCAATACACTGACCCACCTGCTTCGACTCTTCTGCTGCCAGTTGTGCAGATTCTGTCCTGCGCTTCTTGGAAGAAGGCGTTGTCGGCGACGGGGCGGCTTTGCTCATTTGTGGATTTCTTTTTGGATTTGGATCAGGGAATTCAATGGGAAATCAGGGTGCTGGGTATTTCACAAATGCGTGGGGTTGATCAATTTTTACTGAGATCGTGCTTTCCCAGTCTGGAATGGAGCAGTGGGCCGGCGTCCCATACCAAACCTTGGGTGCATGCAGGACAACAACTAAGTGTCGTGAATTCGATATGAACACAACCGCTACTTGTGGCATGGCACAGGCACAACGAGCGCTGCGCACAATAAGCAGGTCACCCCACCTGCCTCCAGGGGGTGACCCTTACGCGAGCCCCCTTAAAAATTACTGTTCTTCCCAAAAACACCTCGAAATCTCAACAGTTCCCTAGTAAAATTTACAAGTGCACTTGTAAAATTTACAAGTGCACTTGTAAATTTTACTAGTGCACTTGTAAATTTTACTAGTGCACTTGTAAATTTTACTAGTAAAAGTGTAAATTTTACTAGTAAAATTTTTTACTAGTAAATTTACTAGTAAAAGGGTCATTTTACAAGTTTACTACTGCACCGTGTGCACGGAAAACCGCATGAAACTAACTTTTTCGGCCAGAAAATGCATCTGAAACACATTTTCTGATGATTTGGACCAGAATATGGGTTAGCTGGGCCAACCTGAATTATGCATGACGAGGAAAAGGGTCCTCGGCCGGGTTCGAACCCGGGCCTCCAGACCTGAAATCTAGATGCAAATAGCCCTTTTAATCACGGGGCAAAAAACCCGGAGCCGTGGGAATTGACTACTTTCTAAAATCTCACTATAAAAAAGTGCCCCCGGGCTTCGCCCGCGGACCCCCTAAAAAGTGGGGTTGGCTCGATAGAGCTATTAGCATACCTCTAGTCTCGGAAAATTCTGCTCAAAAAACCGAGATCGATCCTGCAATTTTCCCGAAAAAGAAATGGAAAAAAGTACCGCAAACCCGGAAACCGCGGGAACTCCCTTCTTCTTGAAAGACGCACGTAAATTTGTGGTCCCCGGGTCTATTTTTCACGGTTCTCTTCATCGGAGCTGAACGCGAGCACAAATTCGCCGAAAAAGGTCTGCTACACGGGCCTGCAAAGAAATGTCACCAACCAGTGGGTCAATTCCCGTCCTTTCCGTGTTGAAAACCTGTGGGTTCCACGCCCGGTGCCCCGCATCTGGTAAAGACCCACGAACCACGCACATAATTCTTCGTCCCCGGGTCATTTTTCGCGGTTCTCTTCATCGGAGCTCATCGCGATCAGAAAACCGTCGAAAAAGGTCTGTTTTGCGGACCAAGAAAAACCCCAACACTTTCAATGATTCCACTGTTTGTGCATTGCAAAATGGCCCGGGAAAATTATCAATTCCCCCGAGCACTCTTTTGCCCCGTGCATGTGACGAGGGAGCCTAAATTTCCTTGGGGCTACAGGGGAGCTAATTCCCATTCTAGAACTGTTTTTAAATTTTTGCCCATTCTAGAACATTCGCTAACTTTGTGCCCATTATCTATAGAACATTGCTAAATCGTCACTTCTGGGACTCGATACCCCAACCTCCAGGCTGCCAAAATCTTGGGTCTAAGTTTTGGTTCCCAACTCGGGTCCAGGTTTGGTCCAAGTTTTGGGCTCAAGTTTCGGTCCACGCGGGCCCGGTCTGAAGTCTGGGCCTAACTACTGGTAGCACCAGAACTTAGCAACGCCCGAACTTAGCATCACTCGAACTTAGCTTCACCAGAACTTAGCATTGCCCGAACTTAGCTTCGCCCGAACTTTACTGTTCCCCAGTCTCGCGACGTACCGGCCTTCGCCGAGTGCACGTACTTTCCATGCCCGGTGCCCCGCATCTGGTAAAGCCGCACGAAACAGCCCTGCAGGAATTGCACAGGAAATCTGAAATGGAAACTTCGATTTCCACGATTTCCATTTTCACGCGGATCCACGTCCCGGTCCCTGGCTCGACGAACCACGTACCACCAGGGTCTATTTTTTCCACAGATCTCTTCATCGGAGCTGATCGAGCAAAAAATCGTCAAAAACAGTCGGGTACCGTGGACCGGCTTCCAGGAGCCAGAATCGTAATGGGGAAGCACACACAGACTCAATGGGGGAGCGTGGGGACAATTTCCGCACAAAACCCCGAGAACGAGGCCCAAACTATGGGTTCAGCACGTTTTCGGTTTGGGCTTTGAGGCGAAACCCGAAATTCATTTTCCAGCACCGGTGAGCACCGCCAGCACCGCGGTGAACAGGGCAGAGCCCAAGCCTGAACCGGTGTTCTACGGATATCCGGAATGTGGCGCAAGCTGCTTGGGGACACAACTGGCGTCGAGGTAAGTCTCCTGGAATGGGGTATCCACAGAGGGTGAGAGTCCCGTATTTCCTCGACGAGCCATGTTGGTTAACTCCTTGCTAGCACGAGTCGCTCAGTTTGGGAATGCTGAGCTAATCGGCAGGTATCCCTCTGCTAAGGCTAAATATCTCCCGGAGGCCGATAGCGAACAAGTACAGTGATGGAAAGATGCAAAGAACTTTGAAAAGAGGGTTAAAAGTCCCTGAAACCGATGAGTGGTAAGAGTTGGAGATGCGTTCAAATCTTAATCATTGCTCCTTCACTGGGGTTTATGGTTGAGACGTCTGGACCTATTCGGATCGTCCAAGCTTCTGTTGCGAGACGGCTTGCCGGCTGCCTCAGTTTTGCTCGGATCGACCAGGATAGGAATGAGTTGAGGAGGTGACCCGCGGCATCGTCAGCGAAGGGTAAGTGTCGGCGTCTTCGGACAACGTCCTTGCTCCCGCTGGCCTGACGTGGTTAAACGCTCGCAGGCTCATGTCAGACACAGCGATCTTCTACTACCCGTCTTGAAACACGGACCAAGGAGTCTAACACGTGTGCGAGGCTTAGGGTGTCAAACCCACAAGCCGCACTGAAAGGGAGATGTGCCAATCCTTGAGGACGCAGCACAGCCCGCGGTGCCCTCCGGCTTGAAGTTTTTTGACGGGCTGAAACCATTACGGTAAGGTACAAAGCAAAGTTCGGGTGAAGCTAAGTTCTGGGGAGGCTAAGTTCTGGTGAAAGCAAAGTTCGGGCGAAGCAAAGCAAAGTTCGGGCGATGCTAAGTTCTGGTGAAGTAAAGTTCGGGCGAAGCTAAGTTCTCTGGTGGCGACTGAGGCTAAACCTCACACTGAGGTGACCCAAAAACCTGAAACACTTTGTAAAAAACGCAAATTTCGGGCACATTACTTTGTCATAACGTTTCATAAAGGGTCAGGAAGTTTTCCCCCCTGACACGGCTTGCATGATCACTTCGCGCCATGAGAACCTTTTCTTTCGTTCTTCCTTCTTTTCTCAACCACCGAACGCACACAACAGGAAAATGGAGCTATAGCCTCTCAGAGACCCTGCCTGACACGAAGGACGCGCAACCGACAATTCATTGTCGGTCCCGAGTGTCAGGTCAATCTGTACCATCACCAGGACAGAACCCCTCACACGTAACTCGTCTGACGAGTGCCCCGCGTGTGGGGGGATGCGTAACGAGCTCAGGGGCCGAAACGGGGGTCTCCGTCGTGAAAGAAGCTTACTCTCGAAACACACCAACACACCACCAGGTACACCACAGGAATAAACAGGCGGCACAAGGAACCCCTGTACGTAGGAGGAGCAGAGTACGTTCCGACGTATGAAAACGAAAAAAAACGAAACCCCCTGGTTTTTTTTTGTCTTCGAAACCAGTAGGAGAATGAGACAACGAAGCCTCAGCTGGAAAACTGGCGGCCAAGGGGGAAACCAAACCCTGGTCGTCATCTTTCTTATTTCCCTCGTCGACCCCCCCCTTCCTATCCCCTAACCTGTGGACCTGTCACTCGTGCGCGTGTCTCTTGGCGCAAACGGGCTAGTAACGCCTGACCGTTCCGGATGCTGCTCTTCTGAGCGGCTGAAGGAACGGTGCTTGTTTTTCATTCATTCATTCATTCCTGGAAATGACACCGTGATGGCAGAGTGAACAGCGCAAGGCTTCAGGGCTGGACGTTCCCGAGTTCGAACCCGGGCGAGGCACTTTTCCGGTCCAAAATGATTTTCGGGGTTTGTAAAGTTCGGATAACAAAGTTCGGGCGAAGCAAAGTAAAGTTCGGGCAAAAGCAAAGTTCGGGAGAAGCTGAGCTGAAGCTGAAGCAAAGTTTTGGTGCAAAGTTCTGGAAAACTGACTCAAATTCCCCGGGGTGCCCAATAACCGCGAGATACTGAGAAACTCTGCAAAAAACGCAAATTTCGGGCACATAAGACCCCGAAACCCAACAAATTCAAAAACCACTTTCGACCGGAAAAGTGTCCTCGGCCGAGTTCGAACCCGGGCCTCCAGACTTGAAATCTTGGTGCAAATAGGTCGAGAAAATCCCGGAGCGAGGGAATTGTCCATCCTGAACCCTTTAGCTCACTGCCTCAGCTTGGCAGCTTGTGACTCGGGTTGTTCTTGGCTGCTTCCTCTCAGCTTCAACTTGGCCGCAAGTTGGCACGCCGCCCATGCCGTCCTTTCGCCAACCCAGTTGTCAGCCTGACACAGAAGACTCCGGAGTCACACATTGTACCAACGCCACGCCATTTCTGTTTTAGGTCGACCCGCAGAAAGGCGCCAACGTTCTAAAGCCGAACGGCCCGTAGGGGCAAGCAGCCCAATAACTCACATGAGCATGATTTTTTGGCATGAGCTTCCGGAGGGGCCGTAAGCTCGTCACGAACTTTGCCAGCGCCCTGCACTGTCCCCAGTGCTGCCTTGCTTCTTATTTGTACCATGACAAGGTTCATGTCTACCGCCGCGCCCAGCGTGAGACAACGGCGTTAACCACACAATAGTGGTCAAGACTCAGTTGGGCCTTCTACTACGGTATCTGAATCGTCTTGGCACTTGATTTTTAGAGTTTTAGAGGTTTGGCAGCATACAACTGCGGTGCCCGGGATGGGTGCCCGGAATTTCGGTGAAATGAAGGACGAACCTTTTGCACGACGTAGTTTCCGTACGGGTCCATCGAAGCCACTGCGAGGGCGCTGAGGGACTGGTCCGCCGCCGACGGGAGCAGTAGTTCCTTGACGATGGTGTCCCTGCCATCGCCGACAGCCTCGAGCATTTTTTCGACGACGTTGCTCGCGAACTTGTGCGTCGTCATCAGCGCGAAGCGGCCGGTCAGCTTAGTTGTGATGGCGAACTGGTACTGCGGGTGCCCGTGCTTGACGACGTGCTGGACGACGTAGTTCCCGTACTGGTCAAGCGACAGCCGCTGGACGTGGAATAGGATCTCTTCGAGAACTTGCACGATTTCCGGCGAGTCGCGGCACTTCTCCAGAATCCTCTGCACCACCCTGCACCCGTAGCTGTGCGTCGCGACCTCCTCGACGCGGCCCACGAAGGAACGGACGATGAAGCTCGAGTGCTGCGGCATAATGTCGATGAACTTTTGGACCACGTGGTTCCCGTGTTGATCCTGTACGCATACTGAAACTTTCCCATCGAGCTCCCCAGCGAGAGCGATTCTCTCGTTTTCGTCGACGAGCTCCAAAACCTTCTGCACAATCCGACAGGCATACGGCTGCAGCGATAACTCCAGCATGTTTCCGCGAAGGCACCCAGCCAACCCTTTGCGGACTAGCGGCGTGCTGTACTCCAAGAGCCTTTGGAGGGCGTAGTTGCCTGTCGTGTCGTGCATCAGCACCGCCACGTGCGGCTTGACTTCGGCGAAGAAGGCCTCGATGTCGGCAGGCGACCAAACGGGCAGCGACTTTTGCAGGATGCGCGAGCCCTCCTGCGTGGTCGAAACCTGCAGGGCGCGGCCGGCGATGGCAGCCCAGGGCAGGGGCTCGTCGGTCTGCAAACTTAAGAGGAAGGACTCCGCCTGCGGCGCGGTACGCGGTGTCCCCATCTGTGGCACGGCGTTGTGCATGTTCGGCACAGTCGAGTCCTGCTGCTGGTAGTGCGTCGCCGACGGGTTGTACGAGAGAAGTACTGGGATGGTGGCCAAGCTGTTAGAAGCTGGGGTCCGGTTGTTGGGCATGGGTTGCAAGCTTCCCCCGGGAACGGGGAGGAGAGGGCTGGTGATGGGGGCGTGCATTTGCATGCCCTGAGCGTGGTGGCGGGAATGTTGGGAGCTCTGCGGGATGAACGCAGCTGCTGCCGCGTTCAACCCGCGGGTTGGGTTCGCCGTGGTGGTTGCCGCAGCTGCGGGGGCGGTGGTGTCGGCGGTGGTGGTGGTGTCGGTGGTGGCGCTGCAACCGCTGCTGGCCATAGCTGCGAGGGAGCTTCTAATCGGCGTTGCGGGTCCGTCTGCGCTGGAGCAGCAGCTTTCCTTGTCATCGACGAGCGACGGCAGGGTAAGGTGCGTCTCGGAAAGGTTTTGCGAGTCCCTAGATTCGCCGGTCGGGATGTACATCTGGTCAAGGGAGTCCGTAGAGGCGGAATCGGAGTTCAGCGCTCTGTTGTGTCTTGGTTTGCAGCACGTCGACGGCATCCACGCCTCCAGGTCTTTCGCGCCCCACTCAGCCACCTCATCTTCTCTTTCCACCGCGGGGCAGCTGTTCGCACGCCTCCTCGCAGGAGCTGGCGACTCGCACAACTTCTCTGCGCATTCATCGGCCATATCCACATTCACCGGGGGGACAACACAGACCATTGGAAGCACGCACTTGATCCTTTCGCCTCGTTCTGTACTGTGCTCCCTCTTCCTTGTTTTCCACTCTCCAGCAATCGTGTGCTGGCGTTCTGCCAATTCAGGCGGCGAAACGTGTTTTTTTTGTTTTGTTTTTGCTTGCACTTCTTCCCCTTTTAGTGTTTTCTAGCGTTATTTATTTGTCTTCGTTGGTTTGCAGGGACATTAGTTGCAAAGCTAGTCCGCCCCTCCCCCGATTTGTGTTTCCAACGATCGTGGGGGCGTACAGATACAGAGGGTGTCTTTCGACGTTCTGTTGTGAGGTTCAGCTTTGTGCAGTGGGAGAAGGTTGGGGGGGAGGAAGTTTTTGCCAGCCCGGTTGCCTACTCCCGCTGGTATGTGTCGACTATGTGATGCGATTCTGTCTCCAGTCGGCAAGACTCCCAGTCGGAGGCCGGACGGAAAAGGCATGACTGCGCCACATCGATGCAACCCGCCTTCCAAGTTCGCGAGACGACCTCCACGGTAGAAGTAGCCTGCGGAGACAGAACATATCTGTCATCTCCGGTGTCGCGTCTTTCGTACCGGTACTCGGACTGAGTGAAAGAGGTATACACACTTAAAACAAAGACGGTCGCTAAGGAATGCTCTTACTCAGCATAAAGGAACGAGAGTGTAGTTTTGTTTTATCCTGTGAAGAGATCGGGACGGAAGTTCTGGAAAAGAAGCAGAGAGGGAGACGAAAAGGAAGACAGGTTGTAAGAACAGACACACGTAGCCGTCAGTCGGTTCTTTTGGTTTGTCCGTCCTAGACCGGGAAATAAGACGCGTCACTGGCTAACCACAGTTGAAACCGGAAAATCATGAGGGGAGGGAATTGTTTTTCGTGGAACGCTTTGCCCTGGACGTTTGTTTCTTGGTACAGGGCGCAAGGAAACGCCGTGGAGATGGCCGTGTGACTTTCTTATTTCCTCCAACATTGCATGTTTGGTAGTAGTAGTAGTAGTAGTAGTAGTAGTAGTAGTAGTAGTAGTAGTAGTAGTAGTAGTAGTAGTAGTAGTAGTAGTAGTAGTAGTAGTAGTAGTAGTAGTAGTAGTAGTAGTAGTAGTAGTAGTAGTAGTAGTAGTAGTAGTAGTAGTAGTAGTAGTAGTAGTAGTAGTAGTAGTAGTAGTAGTAGTAGTAGTAGTAGTAGTAGTAGTAGTAGTAGTAGTAGTAGTAGTAGTAGTAGTAGTAGTAGTAGTAGTAGTAGTAGTAGTAGTAGTAGTAGTAGTAGTATGTGTCGTCTGCCGAAGCAGCCGGAGACAGCAGGCGCAGGGGGCAGGTCTTGCTTTACAATTCTCTTCTTCATGGAGACCCGCCCCCGGCAATCCCGACTGTCCAATCACTGTCGAGAAAGGTTTGTGCCCTATAGTGATGAGGCCCCCACGAAGCCTTATACACAACACGGCTACAACACGAGGATGCAGCCCTGCTTAGGTGTGCACTCAGCCATCACAGGGCCTCAGATCTCGCTACTTGACCTGACACAGCTGCCACCCAGAAGGCCGCAGCAGTAACCTTCGCAATGAAGGCACGCGCGGCTGAGTGTATGTAGGCGATCCATACAACAGCTGCATCAGACGCAGCATCCGAGAGCTCGCTAGGGGAGGTGACGCTGCTCACCTGTCAGTCTCACAAGTGACTGCTGCCCCCCATTGCATGTTTGGTAAAAAAAAAAAAAAAAAACATCCTCCGTGGTCGACCGGTGCGATGAGAAAGAGGGGGAAGGACCACTTCGTTCCTACGTTCAGTTCACTTCCTGCTTGTCTTCGAGCTGATGAACGAATATCCGGACTCGATGGCTTGTTCTAGCTTAGCTGACACTGAACCATCGAGCTTCAGACTTCTTTCGGTCAGGTATCGGCTCGAAAGAGCGCACAGGGAGGGCTCTGCGTGGGTTGGGGCTCGGGGCCATCTCCCGAGCGCGAGAGAAAATGAACTATTTTTCTATTTTATTTGGCACGCTGGATCCAGCACAGCAAATACTGCAGGCGCGCAGGGATTTTCCCCTCTAGTGAAAAAAAAAAAAATTCCCAAAATGGGCTTGGTGAAAAAACTTTTTTCACTAAAGGGATTTTGCGTTGCTGGGTGTAGGTGGTCAGGGCGCGGGTTGTGGTGGACAGTGTGGGTGGGCGTGGGTGGTGGGCGCTGGTGGTGGAGTGGGTGCGTGTTGTGTGTGGTCGGGGCGTGGGTTGTGGGTGGTAAGGGCGCGGGTTGTGGTGGACAGTGTGGGTGGGCGTGGGTGGTGGGCTGGTGGTGAAGCATGAACCCTTTGTGATTTCTACTTACATCTTCTACTTACATCGTTCACGGCATCATGTGTAGCTGTTCTGCATGTTCTCTGAATCCGTTTCCTGCTTGATCTGAAGAGGAGCAAGAGGGTAGGGCCCTTCACCCCAAACTTGAGTGGGGTGAAGGGCCAGAGGGACCCCCGCTTATGGGGCTACGAGGTCAACGACGCGTACCACACACAGACAGACACAGGCACGTGTCGACTGGCACCCACACCACACCACACCGGCAGAAAAACTTTTCTGCCGGAGTGAAATTTTTTTTCACCACGGGTTTGGCCCGAAACTGGTGAGTGGAAAAACCCCTGCAGGCGCGAGGAGGACAAAAAAAAAAAAAAAAAAGAGATGCGCCCGGACGGAAGCGCTGATGATCACTCCTCCTCCGGTTCAATGACGATGCGACTTTTCGAGTCGCAGGCGTCTGTTTGCACCCCTTGCCCTCTGGGTTCTGTTGCTGTTGCCAGGGGTGTCTACTGCGAGCACCGGCGGGTGTACATGAAGTACGTTCACTACTCGACGTACCTGCGAGACGAGGGCAGCAGAGTGTCGACGAAGAAGAATACGGCGAACTCCGACGCGTTCCTGTGGGAAGTAGAGCAGCCGGCGGCTGGCTTGTTCTCGTTCAAGAACGTGGAGACGGGGAAGTACCTGCGAGCGAACGGCGGCAGCTGCGGCGCAATAGCAAGCAACACCGCAGGCGACGTGATGTGGCTGAAGGAGGACGGCGACGGGTTCATGTTGTTCCGCAACTTCAAAGAAGAGACGTGCTGCCGCGTCAGCTCCGCGACCGACACCTTCGTGGCAGCCAAGTGAAGCTTGCGCCATTGTCCCATGAAACCACTGTCACAGCACTCCGCCGCCCTCGTCCCATCGGCGGGAGGAGGGGGGGGCGGAAGGTCGGCATAATTGCGTGGTGTTGTCACGAGCCGCACGACATCAGCGTCGACCTTCAGAAACATCGCGCTGATGCTCCGAAGCACCGCCTCGTCGGCATGCTGCACCGTGAGCGTGTATTCCGAGTACAACGACGGCAGTATAGCGTCCTGCTTCAGCGGCGCACCGACGGTGGACGTAGCCAAACCCACGCACACGGGGGACAAATCGGTACTGCAGGCGCTGTAGGGGTTCGCATCAGCTGCGGCCGTGCTTTCGCAGGTTGCGTAGGAAAAGGTTGTGCGGGTCGGCTCCATCTTGAAGCGTCGCACGCCTTGACCCTGGACGGCCACCGGCTGCACAACGCCGTTGTCAACGTCGATGCGTCACGGTTTCGAGCGTTCGCGTCCCTGGCGTCGCCGAGCTGGGGATCCCCAACAACTTTGCGTAGCTGGGGATGGGGCCGTTCTCGAAGAGCTCGCTGCACGCGTTTGACACCATCCCCGCGAAGTTGTACTGCTGCGCGACGCAGAACGCAGTCGCGAACTCATACCGCACGGCCCTCTGGTGCACGACCGTGCATCGGAACGTTGTATCCAAGTTCCTGAACCGCATCTGGTAGTCGCGTGCCTTCTTCTGTGCGCCTGCGACAGAGTCGTCGGCGATCGGCGACGCATCCGGCAAAGCATCCAGCTCTTCTCTCAGCTGGTCCAGCCGCATCCGCTCGTATTCTGCGCGCGCCTTCCGTCCCATGTCGTCGGCCGCAGCCCACGCAGCATCAATCCCAGCCACAGCGAACGTCTTCGCTGTGTTCACTTGGACGAGCAGACGGGCGCAAGACGCCGCAGCAGGCGCAGCGGCGTCGACGGCGCACAACCCGTCCAGAAAGATCTCAAGCTTCCCGAAGGCGGCGTCCACCGCAGCGCTGTCGCCGCCGTCGAAGTCGTTGTACACTTCCAGGAAGTCGTCAACCCGTTCAGGAGAAAGCGTTTCAAGCTGGTTTAAAGCCCCGTCCAGCCGCTCAATGTTGAGAAGCACAGCCTGCATCTTCGGCACCAGGTCAAGAACATCCTCCAGCGCTTCCTTCGCCGCATCCGCCAACCCTTTGATGTTAACCATTCCACTCACGTGGGTCACAACATTGAAGAATTCCGCGGGGTTAGTGAACAACTTCCCGAAACTTGAGAAAAAGCTCAAGTTTTCAACCATGCTCACGACAAACACGATGTCATCCAGGCTGACCTGTGCCCCTTCCAGCTCATCCCCGACGCTACGCAACTTGTCGCGTGCCTTGTTCCAGTTCACAACGACGTCTGCCGCCGCCAAGTCTGACTCGAACCCCAACGTGTCCTGCCGGGCTTCAGCCCATAGACCATGGATCGCCACCATGTTGGCCGACACAGTCGCAACCTGGCTGCTGACAGTGCTGGCCATCGCCGCGATGTCTCCTTAGCCTTCCAGGATCTGCCCCAAAACCTGCAGCACATCGAGTGTGCTGCCTTGGATCGCTGACTCCGTGTTCGCCAAGTTCGCCAGCTGCGGGATGAAGACAGAGAGCTCCGTGCGCTGCGACGCGGTGATGTCGACAAGCTGCGTCCCCGACGCCATGTTCTTCTGCTTCAGCACCAACCGCAGCGAGTCCCGCAGCAGGTCTATCGAGCAGAACGAAGCAGCCGTCGCATCAACAACAGAGTCCGCCGGGCAGTAAGCCCAAGCCACCGGCAGCACAGCCTGCACGACGGGGTCTGCAGCGAGCAGCTCGAACGCCGACGCCGTCTGCGCCGCCTCAAATTTCTGCAACACCGTCTCGACGATGCCCTCGCTCCGGGCGGCGAACAGGAACATGCTGCATTCCGAGATCGTCTTCGTTGCGACGAGGTGTTCGGCAAACGGATCGTACGTCAGGAACCGCCGGTCGTCATCCGGCCCAGTCGGGATCTCGAACACAACAGTCCCCAGGGCAGCACTGTAGTGCGGCAGAAACGTCTGCGCGAAGAAGTCCCCAGCACCGGGGAACACGTTCGGGTCCGACGACGTTTGCGGGATCGGTTTGTAGAACGCATCCCCCCCGTCCATGTCTTCCACGAACATCACCGCCGACGACCCACCAAGCTTGATGTGCACCTCAGACGCCGACGGCGGGTGCCGCAGCGCAATCGACGATTCGTCCACGCCAAACAAGTCCTCGATCTTTACCACATTCCCGTAGCAGTGCGTCGACAGCGACTTCTTCCCCTGGCCACGGCGCCGTCGCCGGTTGGCTCATCCACCCCGTCGTCGTTTTCACATTCACAAGCGGCCGTTGCTCCCTCGCTTTCATCTCCGTCTGGTGAGCTAAAACAAGACACTCCTTAGCGATGCGCCGTGAATACCACATCGGCGGGCACTCCAGCCCGGAACTCAACGCGGCATCATCCACTACAAACGACTCGATCACTGTGTCAGGTCCGAGCCGCACGAGCTGATCCTTCAGCTGCGATTCTCGGAGATAGAAAGAGAAGGAAGGCCTGTCGTAGCAAACCCGCTGGTATGTGTCGACTATGTGCTGCGATTCTGTCTCCAGTCGGCAAGACTCCCAGTCGGAGGCCGGACGGAAAAGGCATGACTGCGCCACATCCATGCAACCCGCCTTCCAAGTTCGCGAGACGACCTCCACGGTAGAAGCAGCCTGCGGAGACCGAACATATCTGTCATCTCCGGTGTCGCGTCTTTCGTACCGGTACTCGGACTGAGTGAAAGAGGTATACACACTTAAAACAGCGTCTTCCCCAACTTCAAAAGAGACATGAGGCCAAAGATATATACACCCTGTTGCGGTGATGAGGCTGCTCACGTCCATTCGCGCGTCGCCTTCGCAGATCTCATACCGCGAGCGGCCCGCACGAAACTTCCACGATGACACAACTGTCGTCGACGTCGCCTGTGACTGTCAGGGCCGCCACGAGGAGTGCAGCCATTGTCATCATTTGTGTGATGGGTACCCCCTTGAACCTTTTAACGACGCCAGAAACAACACGGAACCTGTGTGTGTGTGTTCCGTTGCATTAGTCGTAGGTCAGTAGGGCTAGCTGCTGTAGGTTGCTTGGCGTTGGGGTGGGGTGTGGATGGGTTGTTGTTGGCTCGTGCTTGGGGTGGCATGAGTGAAGGTCACGGGTACGGCAGTTTATGACCGCGGCTATCGCGGACGCGTAAGGGTGTGAGGACAGGCGGTGGTGAAGGTGTCGGGTGTTCGGTTTTCCTTCGTATGACATCTTTGTATGTGCCGCGCCGGGGCAAAGTGTTGTTCTTCGGTATGTGTTTGAGTGTGTCGCTTTGGTGTGAGTCAGGTTCGTCGGTTGGCAGGGTGCGTTTTGTTAGAAGATGTGGATGGTGGAACAGTGTCGAGTTTGGCGGCTGATGGTCGCATCCTACCAAAATAGTCCCGGATGTGTGACCAAGACGGAAGGAAACCTAGCGAAAGTCTACGGCGCCGTGATGCGACGTACTGGCAAGTCCTGGACGACTTCGCAGCACGCACTACCGCAGTTATGAAGTGTGTATGGGGGTGGGTAGCCCACTGCAACAGAGCACCCCTTGCAAGGCACGATCGCTCTGCGAATCAAAGCCCGATGCAGGTCCGTTGCCCCGTGCAGCTTCCGCAGCGCCCGCAAGGTTTGCGTGCTGAGGCATCGCGTCGGGACGGTGCTTGCCAGAGCGAACTGCTCTGTCGCGGTTATCGTTGCGATACCTACGGGCCTACCCCCCTTTGACAGACCGTCGTGGAATGAGGGGGGGAGTTGCCAACCTCCTCGCGGTGGTCCCCGTCCACGTGCGCAAGCACGGCTACTGGCAACACACGTGCACAGTGCGCTGTTCAGAGTAGTTGAAGGCCTGCAGAACCCCTACGACTTTTTGCCCATTTCAGAATTGGCACTTGGCGCAGCGAATCCCCCGGTAACTGCATCTTGGCTATATTGCCTCGGAGCTAAAAAAGTTTTCCTCTTCCGGTTTTCGTCAGAGGAAGGAACGCCCATTACGTTCGCTTGTGGCCTGGCTTTGTCCGAGTCCGTCCGTGGCCTGATACAAAAGTGGTCGGGTGCCCAGGGCCAGGCAGACCTCGACAGCGCAACCCAACTTCGTACGCGTTGTCGATGTTCATTTTTTTATTGCCCGAGAGGGAAATCGCAGGTTGCGGTCGACTTATCTTATAACTGACAAGACACGCAAAGTTTGAACGAAAGAAACATGGAGAGAAAGAAGATAAACTGACTGTAGTAGCGGGTAGTAGTAGTAGTAGTAAAGCAGGGGGAGCGCGCACGAATAGTGCAGCGAAGGGTGGGTAGGGGGTTCGCGTACGAGGGCGTGCCATCGGGCAGTGCTGCAGGCTGGCCAAGGGACGCAGCTTGGCCGGACCAAGCAGTTTTGGCCAGAAAAGCCACACTGCGAGATGCGGTCGCGGCAGGGTGCTGTGAAAAACGTGTAAACTGCAGCGCGAAAAAAAAAACGCGGTGGTGGTGAAGCTTGACCCCCCACCCGGCCTTCTTTACGCCTCACAGAGACTCGGTCTCTCGCTCTTTATCGTTCCCTGTCATTTCTTTCTCTGATACTTCACATTGAGCGGGAAGGTGAATTCTAGCGCTCCTTCTGGAGCGTGTCGAGTTGTGTTGAGTTGTCTTGTTTGCCTTCGTCGTCTGGCGGTATCGTCACGCACGAAGGACATTCACCAGCATTGAGAGCAAGTAAGTGCAGGTGCCATGCAGGCAAGCAAGCACTGACCACATTCACCAGCACTGGGATATTTCGAGTATGATGAATAAACCACATGGATTGGCGTGCATTTCCTCACCAGCATTGAGAGCTAAAAAGTGCAGGCACCATGATTGTTATGTATTATTGTGCTACGTCGTTCGGAACAGTAATGCAGATTCGCCAGGGCACGAGGCGACCGCCCGGCGATGATGCCGCAACGCCCTGTGTGGTGGACCGCAGAAAGGCCCATGATGTGCCAGATCATTGTCCCGGGGGGCACGACCTGGGACCGCCTGAAAATCGACCTACGGTACTCCTGAGTACCTAAACCGGGTGACCACGTGGGACCCTTGTTCGGACACAACCGACACAACCGCAGCCGAAGAAGGAAGGCTCTTTTCTAGGTCATTCTTCGTGCAAATCTATTCTTTCCAAATGGACATTTCTCGGTGCGCAGCTGGTGAAAGGAAGTGTGTCGTGGCGCTCGCTTTATGAAGTTGGTGGTCACGGAAGCTAGGGCGAGGTGTTCGTTGGCGAGCGCAGTCACACTTTTCTCCCAAGGCCATCTTTGCTGAGGATCGCGTACAAAAGCGGGGCTTCGATCGATGGAGAGAAAAAAATGAGAAAGAGGGAGGTGGTCGCCCCTCAGCAGTCCGGCTTCTCTGCATGGGTTTTCGCGGTCACCGTAATCACGCTGACCTTTTCCGAGAGAGAGAGAGAGAGAGAGAGACAGAACACATCAAAACAAGTCAAAGGGTGTGGGCCTTGGCTAGATTAGAGGGCCCTGGGAGGGACAGGGACGGGGAGCACGTAGTCCCAGCACCCCAGCACCCGCCTGCATGTGTTCTCATAGCCACTACGGGCTACTGCGTTGACCTTTTCCGAGAAAAAACGGAGAGAGATTAAGAACTTTGCACGAAAGAAGTTCTTGACAAACTTGTACCAAAGGAGGACACGGCGTGCAGGATACTTCTTGGCCAAGTACGAAACACAAAGACCACAGGAGCCACCAGCAACTTCCCTTCCGAGAGCAGGGGTTTCGTGCGTTTCAGTCTCTTCTTGCGTATTTCGTTTCGTGAGCGCGGCTGGTTGCTTGCACACCCGTCTGTGGAGTGAGCACACGCTCTAGCTTAGCGTAGGAGTACTGTGCGAGAGTGCGAGCATGATACCGTATTTTGAAAGTGTCAAACTCCCGAGGTGGTTCCGATCCGGGGAGGTACCCTCAAGCTGCGTTTAATGAAAAAGAAATGGACCTGATCAAGGCTCCAAAACCTCATCAAGTTTTCGTTCCTCGTCCCGCGCTCCCAAAAGAAAAAAAAAAAAAAAACGATTCGGAAGGTTTCGAACTCTGTTCTTTCTTAGTTCTACTGGGTTGTTTCTTGTTTTGCGTGTTTCCTTTTGGTGTTGGACGGCTTTTGGTATTTTGAACAGCAGGTAGATCCGGCCGGGCACTTCGGGGGCTCTGGCAGGTGAGCAGTTACTGGTACACGGGTGGTCCGGAGGCCACTCCAAAGCAGGACCAGAAGAAGTGTGAAAACGGGAGTTTGCTGTGAAGACTTTCGTGTTATTCTGCAGATGCTTTGAGCTATGTTGTGTCTAAATTTGCGTACGTCTTCTTATAACCGAATACCTCCCCCCGTGCATAAGATGGATGAAAAACTCGGGTTTTGGCGGTATTCATCTTAATCAAGGGGGCACTGTAGACTACAGTGTAGTCGCCTTACACGGGGTCCCTCACCCCCGTGTTTAAGATGGATTGGCATTCTCGCCCGTTATCCACCTTAATCAAGGGGGTTTGGCTATCCATCTTATGCACGGGGGGGTAGGTAACAGGTAAAGTCGCAAAAAGAGAATGTGTCGCCGCTCACTTGCCAGATCCGTCCTGGATAGGTCGGTCGGATCCAGCTGCTGCCCCAATGTGGTTATTACAAGGTAAGGAAAAGACAAAAAAAAACTGCCAAAACTGAGGCAAGGGCGAGAGGGGAGAAGGGGTCTAACAAAACAACTGCGTGCGTGGATACTTTTTTTTAGACTGTGTGGGGGTGTTACAATCACGAATCTGGCCACCGAAAGGGGTCAGAGCTACTAGTAGGCCGCGTGGCGGGTTTCTGAGTCTGGTTGTGGGTGGCCAACGAAGTTGACCGACCTCGCACAAGCACGTTTCCGAGATGATGTGCGCAAGTCATGCCAGTTACGAAGACGTGCCCATACTTCTCCCTTTCTCCGCCAGTTCTCGTCCCCGCAGGGCATTGCGCGAAGCAAGAAACACCACGGCAAAGGTGTAAGGGTTTCCAATGTTTTCCTCCCGTCCTCTCCACACGCATGCCCGCTACGCCTTCGCGCGTGTCGGGGCAAAGCAACCGGACGGGCCTGCGAAAGCCGTACCGACTACAGGGGCAGGGCACAAGACAAGCGACCCGAGGAACCGGAACCGGATAAGCGGATCCCGAAAGCGTCACTCGAACGGGCGCCCTTCAAACTCGGCATCAACGAACCGATGCCGCGCGCACAACAAGGGAGGGCGATCCTGGGACCGTGCGCCAGCCTCGTCTACGAGCTCAGCCAGCGGGATTGGAACTGGATGTCGTCGTCCTCGTTCGCCTGATCCACCAGCGACCATGTCTTGACGGTGGACCAATCCAGGAAGCCGCCCCACGACGTGTGCTGCGTTGATTTTGGTTGTGAAAACAAAACGTTTTTCCCCGAAGAACAGACACCCTGTATGTAGATTCGTCAACCCTCGCAGATTCCCTTGGACGGAAACCGCGCGAGACTCTCAAAAGGAACTGACCTCCCCCCAAAAAGAAAAGCGTCTGCTCTGCCCGGTTGGTTGACCGTCTCTGCGGGCTCGTGGTCAGCGCAAAGCGCCAAGCGCCTAGATCGAAACCCTCCGATTGGCATGCGGAAAGGCTAGGTCAGCGCCTAGGTACAAGACGACCTCGGAGGTAGCCTTCAGGTGCTCCCTGCCCCGTTTCCCCCATCGCAATACGGTTCTGGCTCGACTCTCGTATTGCGGAAGGGCGCGAGGTACGTCACTCAGGACCGTGTTTTAGGCAGGGGGGAAAATCTTAGTTCTGTGTCCAGGCAGAATCCGTCATGTGTGTTTGCTGCTAGCATCGTCAGGGGGACCTTGGGTATGTTTAGGCATAAGTGGTGTTAGGCATAGCTGGCTCTCATACTCGGCATAACCCTGAAACTGATCCCGCCAACAACAACACGGGTGTCTCTCATGCATGTGTTGATGCTAGCATACCTTGGCGGACCAAGTTTTGAACCGTTCGAAAACCTCTTCCGCTTTGCGGGCCGGCGTTTCGGCGTCGTCGAGGGAGAGCTCGCCCAGCCAAATGTCGGCCCTGCGCAGGTCGCCGCGCAGCTTGATGAACACTGCGACGGCCGCTTCGTTTTCCGCCTGGAAGTCCATGAAGTCGTCTTCGTCCAGCCCCTGCAAGGCGTACGCCGGCAGGTACTCGAACTCGGCGTCGGCGTCTTCGAGGAGCCACACGCCTTTGATGTCGAGCTGCTCCATCTGCAGCTTCGTCGACGACGCGGCCCCTTGCCGCTCGGTCCTGCGATCCCGTTCGGCCTCTTCCGTGAAGGACGCCACGCGGCTCTCCAACCAAGACGGCCACTTCGACAGAATGGAGCGGTCGAGGGCGCCGTTGTAGCTTTGCAGCATCCGCGGCTTCTTCGCGTCGCACCCGACGGAGGCGAGGGCAGCGACGAGGTCATCGGGCTCAGAGCCTTGCGGCACGACGACGGGGCTGTCGGCGGAGGCGGGCCATTCGAGCCGGTCCGGGCAGTCCTTCGACGTGCGCATCGCGTACTGCGTCGCGTCGGGCGCGAGGTACTGCGCCACCGCCGTGACGGGCGGGGGGCACATAGCGCCGGCCCAGAGGAAGACCTTCCGAGACGGCCAGTCGGTGACGACGTACGCGGTTCTGGGGTCGAGCGCCGCGTGGTCCGGCGAGAAGGCTTCGAGCGCGAGGACCGGCGGCGTCGGGTGCTCGTCGGAGAACGGGGCGAGGCGGTAGACGGAGACGCGGGGGGCGTTGTGGAGGTGTTCGTGCCACTTCTGGAGCTTGAGGGCGAAGCCGGCGTTCGGGCGGGCGACGTCGCGCGCGTCCCTCACCGCGGTGATCGCCGCTTCGGGCGCGAGGCCCTGCTTCCACATGAGGTACGCGGCGACCACGGTGACCGA
This sequence comes from Diplonema papillatum, assembly GCA_030068145.1. Classification (NCBI taxonomy): domain Eukaryota; phylum Euglenozoa; class Diplonemea; order Diplonemida; family Diplonemidae; genus Diplonema; species Diplonema papillatum. The sequence goes on from JAPJBO010001060.1 coordinate 38,854, forward strand.
CCGGGAGACGCCTTGGTGGCAGTGCACCAGGCAGTTCCCGCCTTTCGTTCGGCGGGCGGCCTCGATGGTCCGCACCGCGTGCGGGAAGAAGTTCATGATGTTTTCGGACGGCGCGTCGCGCATGCGCACCGGCGTGTAGTGCACGAAGTCGGGGTACTTGCACGGGATGATCATCTCGGCCGTGTTCACGATGTGCGTCACCTTCGCCTCGACGAGCGTCTCCAGCGACTCGACCGGCGTCTGCCCAGAGACCATCAAATACGGCAGCACCTTCGAGCACACGGCTGACGCGTCCTTCATCTTCTGCTCCCGCTCCTCGTGCAGCCGCTTCTCGTCCAAGTCGTCGTCGTACCCTTCCGGCGGTTCGACCCTCCTCCGCGTCAACGGCGGCTCCACCGACAAATCCGGCTTCCAGCCGTCCTCGTCGTCGTCCGCCCGGCTGACGCAGATGTGCATCCTCGCGTCGTACGGAGCCGTGACATCGTCGATGTCCTCCGTGATCGCGGACGACGTGTCGTCGGTGGTGCTGGCGTCGCTCTTCATGTGCGAGTCCTCGTCGCCGCGGGCGAACGGTCCCCCCGGCCGCGCCGGCTTCGGCGCCGACGCCGATTCGGAGCCCTCCGGCGACGCGACGGACGGCGGGTCCACGAAGGTGTGGGCCCGGTCAGGCTGCCGCGCGGCGGCCGGCGCCTGCGCGCCGCGGGGCGTCGCGCTGCCGCCGCCGGGCGCGCGGCCCGACCGGGGCGAGTCGAGGGGTCGCGCCGCCACCGTGCTCAGCTTCAGCGACGTGAACGACACTTCGCCGGCCGGCTTCACGGGTGTGTCGCGGTCGCGGGGGGACTCTGCGCCGCCGCCGCCGCGGGCGGCGACGCCGCCGAGGTTGAGGGATGCGAACCGGGCACCGCCCGGCGCCGCCGGCTGCTGCCTGGGAGAGTCGCTCTGCGCGCCGCGCCCGCGGGGCGAGTCGGTGGCGCCGCTGCGCGGCGGGATCTTGCTCAGCCCCAGCGACGTGAAGGACAGCGTCCCCCGCGGCACGTCGGCCGCCAGCTTCGCGGACACGCCGCCGCCGCCGCTGCCGCGGGGCGACTCGGTGGCCGCGGAGCGGACGGCCGTGTTCAAGTTCAAGCTGAAGGCCGGACGAGTCGCGGCGGCGGCCGCCGGGCGGCCCCTCGGCGACTCGCCCGGCGACGGCGTCGAGTCGCCGGACGCCCGCCGCGAGTCGCCGCCGCTGCCGCGCTTGTGCGCTCCGGGCGCCGCCGCCGCCCGGAACCCCTTCAGCTGCAGCACCGGCGGCGCCGCGAACGCTGGCTTCGCGCCGCCGCTGTTGCCCGACGACCCCTGCCGCTGCTGCTGCTGCTGCAGCTGCGCGGGCGGCTCGGCGTGGTGCGTGCTCGGCGACGAGGCCGTCGAGCTCGACGACTGCACGTCGCTGCCGGCCGCCACGTCGCGCGCGGCGGCGGCGGACGGGATCAGCAGGTGGTACCCGGGCCCGGCGCCGTTGCCGACGGCCCGGACGATGTGCGGCGTGGCCTCGTGCGACGACGCGCCAGACCCGCGGCGCCGGCCGTTGCCGCTGGCGACCTTCGGGAAGAGCCCACCGGGCACCGGCACGGGGCTCCCGCACCGCAGCAGGTTTTCGCCCGCCTGCGGCGCCGACGCCAGCAGCTTCTCGAGCTCGAGGCCGTTCTTCAGCGCCTTCGCCTTCGCGAGGACGCTCGCGTGGTGCCCATACAGGATGTACACGCTCTTGTCCAACTCGCCGGATGACTGGATCGAGAACGGGTACTGCAACCCGCGCGGCGTGAACAGCTCAGACAGCGCCTGCGTCGCAAGCACGGCGGGGGCTCCATCGGCGTCGGCCTTCGATCGAGTCGCGCCTTTCGCCTGCAGGAGGACGACCAAGTACGTGCTCCACTCGTCGAGGTTCAACCCGTGCCGGGCGCCGGCGAAGTCGACGGCGTGCGGCTGCACGGTGTACTTGCCGCTGAAGCGCCACGCCTTCACGTTGCTGTCGGGCGCGTCGCCCGGCCGCCGCGCCCCCTGCGGGTGCGGGCCCCCGCCGCCGGCCGCCTCCTTCACCCGGTCGAGCGGCAGCGGCTTCCGGTCGGCGGTCAGCGTGTTCCCCATCGGCTACCCCCCTGGCGCCAGTCTGCCGACGGGGCACCCCCGGCAGCGCCTTCACCGCAACCCCCGCCCGTCCCCAAAATGCCACCGCCTCCTCCCCCCTCCCGTCTGGCTTCTGCGCTGAGTACACACAACACTCAAGCCCGGAATACAGCCCAAGTGCTTGGACACACGACTGTTCGTCGGTAGGTTTCCTGCAATGTATGTATGTATGTGTGTATGTATGTAAGTGAGAGTCCCGTATTTCCTCGACGACCCGTGTTGGTTCCTTCCGTAGCTAAAACCAGCACGCAGGAGTTCGTGACGAAGCGCTCACTCGTGGCGAGTTGCGGAGAGGGACTGCTTGCCTGTGCCTCGATGCCACCGTCCAACGAATGTAGGGCGTGGGGGTGGACCACTGCCTAGACTGACTCACGGTCGATACCTGGTGGAGGTATTGGCGACGCCCATCCATGTGTCATAGAAATTGGCAGTCGCTCAACATTCCCGTCCGGTAGTAGCGGTTTTCGGGAACTGGGCCGCAGCTGTTTTCGCGTCATCTATCTTGTCTGCCGGCAGCACGGCGGACAGAAAGAGAAGCGGGAAGAGGCCGGACTTTGCGCTGTTAGCAGCACGAACGCTTTGAGAGCAACGAAGACAGGCCGCCCTGGGATGAAGAAAACCCCTCGAAGGGGGCCAGCCCGAGAAGAAACGGGGGTTTCGAACGGGGACGGAGACGGGTGGGGAAATGGGGAAGGGGAGAGGAGGGGGAAGACGGGGGCACGAGGGCACGCGTGCCGGGCAAAAAAAAACAAAACACACTTCCCGGTGGTGTGATCGAAGTCCTCACGCAAGCTGGGTGTCGGGCGTGTGTCCGATCAGTCCAGGTTGCCCCGCGATTCGGTTGTGCGCACTTTTTCTTCAGCGTTATTTTGTGGATTAGAGAAGGTCGGTTTCGTTCAACCTGTTCCAACGGGAGTGAGGATAGTACGTTGCCATCGATCGGGATTTGCTCGTGACGAATTGCATTTGCTGGGCACAAAACGATGGTTGTTTTCGTCGCGGAAGGGGGAGAAGGAGGGGGGGAAAGAGACCCCCCCCATCCTATTTCCGACAACAGGGAGAGGGAGGACCAATCACACCACACAGGCGTGCCAGCCTTCAGGGACTTTGGCAGCCCACACCCGCAAAATGCGCCCTTTTTAGACTGAGTGTTCGCTTGGAGATCCGGGGTTGTAGAGGCACCCCGGGCGACCATCGTCGAAAGGGGTTGTTTTCCTTAATGGGTATATCGCATGTTGGTATGCGTTATTGCCTTATTTGGGGGTGGTGGCGGGGTTTCTGTGTCCCCGCAGTCTTGTTTTCACTCGATCTTCTGCGGCTGGTGCTCACCGTGCGGGAGCACCGGGTACGAGGGGGAAGGCGGGACGACGAGGAAATTGGAAACCCGATTCCTCCAGTCTATAACTTTCTTTGGGGGGGGACTTCCTTTCGAGGGGAAGAAAACCAACGCGAGGCGTTGGTTTTGTCGGCGCGAGAGAAATCTTCGGAAATCCGGTTGCTGCCGGGCGAGAGCGACGTAAAGGTCGTTTTTTTTTTTTTTTCCGGAGGGGAATAGTGGCCATTTCGGCTCTTCGGCGAGGTAAAAAGCAATGCGGCGAAGAGGTATATGCGCAAACAAAGAGCTGACTCGTTCGTCACTTCGCTTTTTCTTGCGCGTGACGGTAGCGTGTGCGCCCATATCGTTTCGTTTGTCACGTACGTGGAGTACCATTGAGTTACGTTATTTCAATAGTAAGTCAGTCCGCCCTGTTTTGGGCACGCTTTTGTGATGCACTGTTTTTTTTATTTTTTTTGATTTGGAATTCAATGCATTGTGTGGCCGATGCAATATCATCGCGAAAAAAAAAAAAAAAATGCCTCAAGACGAGGGTTTTGATGATATAGCAAGATCAGCGAGATCAGGTGTGAGGGGATGGTTGTGATTGGCAAACGCCAAAAATTAGTATGGCGCTTTCTTTTGTTTGTGCGCACTAGCGGAACTCACCCGCTTTGGTAAGTTTCATGTAGTACGCTGCTAACTACTAATTCTTAGTACCAACAATGCATTGTTAACACAAAAAATAACCCAGGCGGCTAACGGCTAACATTTTATTGTGCCGTGGAGAGCTGCCAAAGGCTAGGCAGTTTGGACATCCGGCCACACACTGCAGGGGGGAGATGGACTGGCCCCGGCTTACTTCTTTTGCCTCCTATTCCCTGCGGTAGCTAACAACCTCTGGTTGCACTCGATCGAGAGCGACAAGAGACCGTGCAGAAATCCCGTTTGCCAACTGAGAGCGCGACAAGAGACTTTGTTGGACAGGGGAGAACAGAAGTAGTAGAACGAGTGGAAAAAAAGGAGGAAAAAAGAAAAGATCTTGGGAGTTTGAATGGAACCGGAATTCTTTGTGGGGTTTTTTGTGCGGTCGACTGTTTTTTTTTTTTTTTCCTTTTCGGGAGTGGAAGTTCGCTTGAGACTCTGGAGTTTTTTTTTTTATTTTAGTCTCCGATCAGCAGGTGGGGTGCTGGAGGTTTGTATGTATTGGTCATACTTTGTGAGGAATTGAACAGCGCGGAATCTTTTCGTTTTCTTGTGCTTGGGTGGGGCTTGCAATGCCAAGAACGAAAGACCTTTTTGACAAACAAGCATCAACAGGCAACCTTCGGCTGGCGAAGCTAATGTGAGACCGGACATTGGACGGATCTTTTGCTGGGTTCATCTGCCAGCCACCTGGCACACCCCGCGGGGTTTCGCGGTGCTTGGGGAGGCGGTCGTTCTAGTTCCTTTTTTTTTGACTCTCCCCTCCCCCCACTTGGGGCGCGTTGGTGCTAGAATGAAAAAATACTCGAGGGACTGCCTTGTGCCCATTCCGAAGGAGGCTAGAGGGGGAGAAAACAAAACAACTACAAAGTGGGTCTTTTTGTTGAACGCTTACGCCCGCCACTAAACCCAGAATTACCTGTGTTTCGTGTGGGCTACAGCACATTTACCTCCTTTGATCTATCGCAACTGGCAGTCTCCTCAAGCATTTAAAAGCAGGTGCTTATACAAAAAAGTTGTTTCCAACCCGAAGAAAATACTCTCGGGCCACGTGGCGTACGTTTTAAATTGATGATGGATATCAACAAATTGCACCTTTTCCCGAGTGAAAGCTCGCTTGAGATTACGGGACGTCAACGTCTCCGGGTTTCGTAGAATGGGTTCTTGCGGTAAAAATTTCCCACGGAGTGCAAACCTACTTCCCGTTTGAGGCCGAATGAAAACCCATCCCCTCAAAAAGAACGTTGCAGCACCGTTGTTCGATTTCATCGTTTTTTTTACCGCTCGTTGGTCCACCAAGCTAACCGTGTAGGCAGATGAACTCGCGACCTCACCCGCCGCGAAAAGAAAAAGAAAAAATGTGTCCAGTGGCGGGCGCTGAGGCTGCATAAGCGCCTGAGGCCTTAGCCACGGATATTTGGTTGTTTTCCTTCCCTTTTTCGTGCGAAACTCCTTCGTTCAATTGGTTTCTCCCCTTCTTTTTTCACACCGTTTTTTCTTCGTGTTCTGGAAGCATCTCGCAGGTACAGGCCCCACAAAGGACGCTCGTCTCGGGCCCAGGCGACGTGACAACAACACCATCTTTATATATATATTTCTATATCACTCATTCCACGAAGAAGTGTCACAGATTTTCCGTCTGAAAAGCAGCCCGTTTTGGGTCAAAATTTTGGAATTTTTGAAATTTTTTTTTGGGATGGAAAGAGCTATCCCTGGCGATTATGGGCAAGCAATCAGCTCGCGTGGCGACCAAAATCTGGCGTGCAGATGGACAAAAGGTCGGTTTTGGAGCTGTTTCAAAAACCCAAAAAAAAAACGATTTCCGGTGGGAATCGAACCGACCCTCAAACCCCTGTGTGGGTGTGGTAACCTCTGGACCATGGGCTAAAAAAACGGCGGAGAAATTTTCTGTTCACTACCGAGTGAGAATTTTGGACTCGTTTTGAGTTCTTCGCAAACCGGGCGAAATAAGCTCCCAGAGGGCAGAAATACCGTCCTGGGCTTTCCGAATATTTGGTCGGATAAAAATTTTGACCGACCCCTCCCCCCCCCCCGGAAAAATGGAGGTCGGCACCCGAAAAAATGGGGTCCTGGAGATCGGTTTTTTTTTCTCTCTGCATCCAGGAGGGGGTCAGATTTTGATCGCTGGGCTAGCTGGCAGCTTGCCCATAATCGCGCATCCCAGAACTACTCGAAAACCAAAAAATTTCCCAAAAAGACCTCGAAAATAATTTCCAGACGGCTGCTTTTCACACCGGAAAATCGCAAAAAAAAAAAATCGGACCGGGGGAATCGAACCACGGCCTACGGGGGCCCAGGAGGGTGCGGTAACCGTTAGGCTATGTTGCCAAACCTCGGGCCAAAATTCGCTTTTAGCGCCTGCTCGGTTGGAATTCTTATCGGAAAGTGCGAGATCGTCATTTCCTCGTTTTCAGTGTCCCTGTCCTCAACGGATTCAAACGTGTCCTCAAAATCTCGAAACCGACCATTTTCGGACCTGCAGATGGAAATTTTCGGCAGAAATCCGAAAAAAGCCGAAATCTGTGACACTTTTTCGTGGAATGAGTGATATATATTTGTTACGGTCACGCACAGAGGAGTGACTACGACTAAAGCCTGTTGGCGCGACTGCGTGTATTGACACCTGTATCTTACTGTATACGGATACCGAAGTTGATGTGTTACCGTCGATCCCGAAGGACGATCAGTTTGGTGTCTTGCGACCTTTTTTGTTTTGGTGGACCAAAAAAAAAAAAACCTGCGTCACATCGCCCGATAGCCTTTTTGGTTCACATTTGAGGTTGTGTGACCCTTGAGTGCATGGTGCCTCACTTTCGTTCCCTCTGTGAGTGTTCCCACCCGTTGGTCGACCGGTTGCCATGAAAAGCAGGACGGCCATCGAAAAGCTGCATGAGCGACAGTGTGATCTTATTGTCCATCTTGCTCGCACGTCGGTTCTCATCCCGCAGCATTCTTTGTTTGTGTGCAAATTCCGGGATTTTCTGAACACAATGCTCCCGCTGTCGTATGTTCTGTGCTGCGGTCTCGTATCCACGTCAGAGTAAAGACCAGTTTTCAAATTGCCAAACGCGTTTCGTGATACGACGGAACAGAGAGAGAGACGAGTATGAGTGCAGGGACCATCTCTCCGGGGAGTTTCCGGTCTCCTCACTTACACATATCCGGATGGGAGGTCAATTACAAATCTGGCACTGCTGGCAAGAAGATCCCATAATGAACGTGCAAGCGTGTTCATCGTTTGATTCTGCCACACGGCTGGATGCCTACTCATCTAGTCCGGAATCCTTGTTTGTGTTCCTCGTATTGGTGTCTTTCTTGTGTGTGGGTGTGTGCGGCGTGTTTCGGTTGGCTTTCCTATTTTTACTGTCTCATTTCGTTGAAGGCTCGAGCACCGCGTTCAGAACGCTACTTGCACCGGGTGAGAGATTTTTTGGGCTGACTGCCGCGGGCGGCAGCGAAAAGCATCTTTGGAAGCAGAGAGAGCAGAACTCGCGGAGGGTGTGCCTTGGGTTCTCGGAGGCACAGGCAATCAATTATTTGCTTGTCTGTCCTTCTCGGCTGCTTGGTTTTATGGGGGGGTGAGCAGAGGTTGTGGGGGGGGAGGTCGGAGTGTTTCCACGCTCGATGGAGTTCAGTCTCAGAAGCTGGTGTCGGACTGAAGAAGCGGGTGGGTCACCACCGCTTTCTCGCGCATAGTTGCGCGTGATCAGAGAGTAATCTTGGGCTATTCAGATGCAGCATACCCAGTCTTTGGCTGTCTCGGGCACACCCATCTTTTCTAACACCTGTTTCTGAAGCTGGGCTCCATCGGTGCAGCTGCAATACAGCTGCGTGAAGGCCAGTGGTGCTCACGTGCAAGGCGGTATCCATTGGCTTGCCAACGACATTTGCTTTGCAACAGGAGCCGAAGTAAGGGAGATTCTGTCCTCTGCGCAAGGCCGATCACGGCCCCCGTTTACTGGGTACTAACGTACTGCCAGCGACAAATTCCTCGCATCCATGTGACTAGCCGCGAACACTAGCCTGCTGAGACTAGCGGCGCACACGACTAATGAACTGGCTTCTCCTTTTTTGGCTTTTTTGAATGTGTAGTAGAAAAGGGTGGGATTTGGTCGCACCGAGTGTGGGTGCGCGGGCGAACAAAAAGGGCAAGGACGCGAAGGGGAAATGGAGGCATCCTAGCAGAGGCTGTAGATTTGTTCGAACTTTTTCACTTCCTCGTTGAAGTCGACGTCCAGCTTCTTCAGAATACCGTCGGCGGGGTCAAACACGAGGGCGTGGAGGCGGGGGGTACGGAAGGGGTACTTCCGGTTGGGGTCGTTGGCCGTTTGCATCCGGTGCCGCTGGACGGCGGACGTCTTGTAGATGTTGATGCACTGCTCGATGACGTTGAGCTCGACCAAGCGGCGGTGCTGTCCTTCCTTGGTGGGGATCTCGTTCAGTTCGCCTGCGTGCAGCCGCTGGACGTCTCTGATGTTTCGGATCCAGTTCTCAAGCAGCCCGATGTCCTGCTTCTTCACGCTGTTCCTCACCGCCCCGCAGTCGTAGTGCCCGCACACAATGATGTGCGGCACGTGCAGGAAGTTGACGGCGTACTCCAACACCGAGAGGAAGTTCAAATCATTCGGGCACAAGTTGCCGACGTTGCGGTGCACGAAGATCTCATCCTGTTTCAACCCCATCAACTGACCCGGGTTGACTCGCGCGTCTGAGCACCCGACGTACAGGTAGTGAGGGCTCTGCCCAGCTGCCATCATCTTGAAGTACCCAGGATGGTGCTTGTTCGTGTGTTCCACCCACTCTCTGTTGTTCTGCAGGATCTTGTTGAGCTCGGGGTCGTAGTCAGCATCCACATCCACCTCGCCGGCCATATCGTGATCGATGTTCTCTTCGCCCATCACCTCTTCGTCGGTGCACGGGTTTGCTGCGTTGATGTATGGAATGTACTTCGGGGCATCCCTTCCCGACGGCTTTGACGGAGACAACGTAGCCAAGGACGGAGACGATGTAGCCTTGGACGGAGACAGTGCGGCCATTTTTAGTGCTGGTTGGTAGTTCGTTTGCGAAGACACTGTAAGGTTGGTCAGGTGTGAAAACTGGTAGCCGAGGGGGCAAAGAACCTGTTGGGAATGAATATTGTGCTCGACACCGCAGTGGTCCCGTCTGCGCCGTGTTTCGTTCCTTTGAGCCTACGGACACATAAGGCGGACCATCATCAGCGCGGAACCTGAGTGTCTACAACAGGTAGCGGGCGGTGTAAGTTGGTAAGGTGGATGCTGGTAGTAGCGGGGGAGAAGTTGATATGCACAAATGCTTGGCTTTGGGGCGTGCTCAACGTTGTGTTCCGTCTCTGTTGTTTGGGTTCTGAATCCACAGATAAGCCGATCATGTGAGTCTGGATAGGTGGCTGGTCTGGATAGGTGAACCGCACCTGAACCGAGTGGAGACCGCAGAAGCTTTGCGAAACGAAACGGGGAAAATCGCTCTTGCCTTGGCGTGTTCGTGGTACCAATTCCACGAGCCATCCTGAACCGAAAGAAGCAAGAACGTGGGGGGAGCCGAACAGGAAACTAAAGTCAGAACTGATATTCGTCTATAGATGTGTCGGGACGGAGAGCGGGTACTCGTGTGCCCGGGGGGGGTGGAGTATGCGGCATGGGGAGCGGAGATTGCTCCTTTCTTCGGGACCCACCCACGATCGAACGAGTGAAAGAGGGTTTGCTTGCGCTTCCTCCAACCTGTTTGCTTCATCTACAGCTGTGCCATCGATCGGGGTTCGTTCTTGACAAATTGCAGTTGCTCGACGCAAAAAAGTCTCGTGTACCAAGAACGTTCGCGGCTCCAGCCTCTGCGGCTGGAGTTTGCCGTGTAGCTTCTCAACTGCCAAAAAAACGCGGGGTGTCAGACCCCGCGAATGAGTATTGTCGAGTCAAGCCGCTTGAAAGCGGCAGGCGCGCGCCGCGCCCGCCGAGTCCAGACAGTTTTTTTTCGCGCCGTTCTCAATGCACTTTCTTTCGGACGAAAGGCCGAGTTTCCTCTAAGACAAAAGAACGCCGAAAAAGAAGCGCCCCTGGAGAAGAGGGACGGGCCGTATCTAGGGCATACCCCTCTCCGGGGCTTTTCTTTTGCGGCATGCGGAGGATGGTCCTCATCGCGGGAGGGCGAAGAAGAGTAGCCAGGGGGGGAGAGACGGGGGGAGGGGAGTGTGCTGGGTTGCAGCGATACAAAACGGTACAAGGAGGAGAAGATCCATGATAGAAAGACCCTCGTCGGATCGCGGGCCCCTCGGAAAACGCTCGGGGGGGGTTGTGCACATTTTTAAAGGGGCGCGAAACTAGAAAACTGCCTGTTGTTTTGGTTGGCACATGATTTCTCCTCTAATTCGGGCATAGCATGACTGTGCGTACTGGTTTACGGAGTGAACCAGTGCGTCTCGTCTCACTTTTCAGATACAGCTGCCACGTTTGCTCTTGCCAGACGCTAGCGCCCGTCTTCGTGCAATGCGTGTCACAGATGTTGGGTGATTGACGAGGGGTTTTCTCGGGCGAGAGCTTCGTTGCTTCACCGCCGAAAGTTCTCCTCTGCCCTGGAGGTGTTTATTGATGCCTTGCAGGTGTTTATTCGAGAAAAAAATCGAGGGAGAGAAGAGAGAGCGAGAGAGAGAGAGAGAGAGAAATTGAGAAGAAAAAAAAAAACACAACAGAAAGGAAACAATCCTCTTCTGCCTTCCTACCAATCCGTCTGGATCATTCACGCGCAGGCCGATCTTGCTATTTATCATCAAGCCCCAGGGCACGAAGACCCTGTCTTAGTCATCGTTGACGCTGCGAGATGCCATGGAATGCAAGCAAATCACTTGTTTTGCTCTCTCGGTTGCTCTCATTTGCGTTTGCTGCGTCCGGGAAGGGGAGGGGGCTGGGGGGACTAAAAGCGCGAAAACCTCACTCAGTGAGCGCAAATATCTGCTGACTTCTCGGGGGACGAGCAAAAAAGAAAAGACGTCGTCGAGCACGTGGGCGAAGGACCTGTCTTGTATCTTTACATGACAGGTTCCAACGCTGCCAACTTTCTTTTTTGTACTGGCATGTCCACACCACAGCGCGGTATGCTGTTCGAAAAACAAAAAGCTGAGACTTTTTGCCCTTGCTCAGAACGTCTGATGCAGCCGAGGGAAACCGGAAAGGAGAGGAAAGTAGACGGGAGAGTGGGGGTGGGCGGGTTGGCCAACGTGGCACCCGCAAAACCGGGGGTTCGTGCATTCGTCGGTATGGCAGACGCATGCTGTGCAGTTCGGGGTCGTATGTATGCGTGGTTCCGTTCCGGAGGATGTTTGACTGACAAGCCGGTAGTCGGCAGTATCCATTGCACAGCTTGCATAGGACTGTAAGACCGGTCATGAATGATAGACTAGCTTCAGAACCCTAACTGACACGGCAGCGCCTGCCAAACTGCTTTAGAACAAGCAAAAAGACGAACCACCCAGTCGGGCAAGGCGGAAGTAGTTGGCAAGCAAGAGTTCTTTGGGCGGGGGGGGGGGAATGTTTGTTACTTATCAAGAGCGTACGGGTGTCAAAATTGTGCATGGATTCGGGCTCCAGCGGGGCCGGGGGTCGCGTTTCGCGTTTGGGGGGGAATTACTTTGTCTCCCGACCTCCGTGCTTTGAGGGGCCGTAAGTTTTTGTCGCCGGCAAGAAGTTGTATTATTTTCTAGACTGAGTTCTGTCCGTTTTTGCTTTCCGGACTTTGACAACATGTTGGCTGTGTTGTGCTTTAGAAGCCGGAGTTCTTGAGTCTCCGGCTGACAGTTGAGGGAGTGGTTGTGTAATTGGCTCGAATGCGATACTTTCTACGGTCAGTGACCTGTTTCACTCATTACTTGCTGTAAGCATGATTGCATACGGGAAGCATAGGCCGAGTCCAGTGACATCAAGGCGTGTGGAATAGACACACAGAAGTGGTGGCACGGTGCTAACTCCCACTCAAGCTTTCATTCTGTGGTTGGCCGTCGCGCTCTGGCCCCGTTTTTTTTCTTCTCGGGAACGGACAAAGAGGGTTGTCTATTCGACCAGATGCAGGCTACTCGACGGAGGTAGGGGAAGCCTACGGTTCACCTACACTGCGGGCTTGGCTCGCGCCTGGGAGAAAATGGTCGGCCCGCAACAACGTGACAGCAAACGGTCCGTCAGTGGAGTAAGGAGTTCCATGCGGTGGGGTCGGTCTCGTTCACGTGGTTTGGGAAGGAAGGGTCTGGCTTGCACAGCGTCAACCACCACTACGATTGACACTTCGTAGTGGGGTACAAGGACTCGTAGCACCGCAGTCTTCATCAGCCCATCCGCACGACCTGCTGCCTTGAACAGTACAGTTCGAATTGACTGCACGCTGCAGGCTCTTCCTGGTGGAACAGGGAAGCGCGTTGGCATCACCTCCGCGTCGAAGGCAGTTCAACTTGTGTCGGCGGGGCCTACTGGCCGCAACTGCTGCCACACGGCTAGGGAGCCGCTTTCGAAGGGGTCGGCATGACCCAGTAGACGGGGCAGTGCTTCGCGTCGCCGGCGATCGACGGGCGGCGGCCGGGGTCGGTGATGTTGACGTGGCTGGTGATTTTGTGGGCGAGGATGCGCTTGACCCGGCCCTCGACGATGATGTTGTCGGGCTCGGCGCCCGCGCGCTCGAAGTCGGTGATCTCGACCACCGGCAGCTGGTCGTCGCCGACGCTGATGCTGCGCACCTCGCCGAGCCCGAGGCTGCCGTCGGACTTGAAGTACGCGACGCCGCCGCCGACGCCGTACACCTTCTCCCCGAGCGAAAACTGCTTGAAAAAAGTCTTCCCGTGCCGGCTCTTCCCGCGCCCGAGGAAGTTCACGTCGCGGTACCGAGCGTGCTCTAAACGGTCCTGCCCGTGCTTCTTCGTCGAGTGGAAGTAGAACCGCCGGTCGTCGACTGCCCTCTTCGGCACGACGTCGACGCGCCGCGGCGAGAGCAGCGACAACGGGACGGTCTCCTCGCATCCGGTGGGGCGGAGGATCCTGCTGTACAGTTCCCTCGTGTGCGGGCACCCGCCGTCGTCGAGGTACATCTGGGGGGCGTGGTGCGGCAGCTCTTCGGCGGGACCCGCCGGAGCGTCGGCGTCGGGGATGAACAAGTTTTCGTTGCCCCGCGGCTCGGCGCCGCCGCAGACCGCGTACCAGCGCACGGCGACCGTGTGCGGGCCGGTGGTCAGGTCGACGTCGTCGAGGACCTCCGCAATGCTCGGGGGGCCCAGCGCCGCCGGGTGCCGCCGCGCCTCGAAAAAGCGGTTCGCGACGTTGCCCGACACGCTCCCGTCGACGAGATACAGGCTGTCCTTCGCGTCGATGCTCCGCACGAGGACCTCGTTCTTGTCCAGGAGCTGCTCCTCGGGCAGGCACTCGAGGCGCGAGTTCTCGATGCACAGCCCGTGCTCGACCCGCGAAGTCGCGGCCGTCACGATGCCTGCGGGGGGGCGGGGTAGGTGCGGCTGGATGGTGCAAAACAAAGACTTCGCACTTTCTGGGCGGACGGTCTCCTTTTCACGGCTGTGCCTGCTGCACCATGATGGGGGAATCACGGAAGTGCGCGTCCGCGAACAGCATCAAATATTTTTAGAGTTAAAGTTCGCTTGAAATTCCGGTGTTTTAGGTCTCCGGGTGACCGTTCATGTGGGTTCTCTTAGAAGACAGGGCTAACGGGTTACGGGGTGTATATTTTGGTGCACGCTTTCGTTATGGGTTATGGCTAGCCATGTCCGGGACTGTTTGTGACCTTATTGTTTGAAGTGGATATAAGGGCGCAAACTTGTTTTGAGTGACATTACACCGAAAAGAAATGCAATCCGGGCGGGGGATTGCAAGAACGTGCTTGGAATGGGTATGTCCTCAACACCGCACTGGTCCCGTCTGCGCCGTGTTTCGGTCCTTTAAGCCACGGACACATAAGGCGGACCATCATCAGCGTGGAACCTGAGTGTCTGCAGACAGGACTGCGGTGTGAGTCTGGTTTGTCAGGCGGCTGTTCGTAGCTCGTCACAGCCAGGACCACCCGTGCTACTAGAGCACAGGCGAATCCGTCACGGGGAGAAGGCCCCTACAACCGTGTCTGAGCAATCAGCTAAAAAACATCCGGGCGGGGGAAGGGCATACGCTTCGCTGTGTCGATGTGGAGGACGGTCGCGATGGCGAGCTGCCCCTTCGCAAGGCCGTCGATCCTCTCGTAGACGAACGAGCGGTTGACGAGGGTCGGCCCCGCCTGCGGCGGCTGCGTGAGGAGCGACGCGAAGCGCGAAAGCAGCGGCGACGCGGGCGCCGCCTCGTCGTCGAGCCTCGGCTTCTTGAACGGCAGCCCGCCCGCCGCCGCCGCCGCCGCCGGCGGCGGCGGCGACGCGGCCCGCTTCTTGGCTGGCGGCGGCGGATCCGGCGCGACCCTGTGCTTGTCGGCCGACGGCGACGTCGGCGGCGGCGACCGGTCGCCCGCCTTCGGCGCCTTCTGCGCGCCCGGCGTCTCCTGCCGCGGCAGGACCTGTTCCGCCTCCTCCGGGCGCGGCGCCGGCTTCGTCGGTTTTTCGGGCGTCTCCCCTCCGGCCGGCTTGCCGCGCGTCGGCTTCCGCGCGACGGGCTGCACCAGGTCCAGGACACCCTGGTCGTGGCTGTCGGAGGGTGGAGGCGGCAGGAGAGAGTCGTCGCAGGGGGGGTACCCGTGGTCGTCGCCGTGGTCAGCGGACTCCGAGAGGCCGGGGTCGTCGCTCTCGGCGGCGAAGAAGGCGGGAGCTGCGAGCGACGCGCGGGCGGCCTTGCGCGCCCTGTCCTTCTCGCTGCCGAACTCGTACGACGGCTGCCGGTCGAGCCCGGGGTCCTGGACACCGGCCCGGATGAACTTGACGACGCCGCCGGCGGCCTTCGAATTCGACTTCTTCCCGGTCTTCTTCGCGGCGACGGGGCTTGGGCCCTCGCGCGGCTTCTTCGGCTTCGGCGTCCGGACGGGGTTCAGCACCGCGTGCACCTGCGACGTGCTGCCGCCGGTCCATTCGATGACGTAGATGGACGGCCAGTCGTCATTCCGCGCGATCGTGCCCAGCGACCACGTGCTGCCGTAGCGGACTTCGACCGTTTCGCCGACTTCGAAGTGCGTCGTCGGGTCGTAATCCGCCGGCCGCTCGCGCCTCTTCGGCGGGCTCGGGCCCACCGCGCCGGACCGCTGCTTCGCGGCGGCCTCCTTCTTCACGACCAGCGGCGCCGCCGGAGCGGTCCGCGGCTTCTTCCTGCCAGCGGCCGCCGACGGCGCGCGCTTCGCCTTCTTCCCGGAGACCCGCGGCGGCCTCCGCCGCGGCTCGTCGACAGTCGTCGACTGCGACGCGCTGTCGGCGGCGGAGTCGGAGGAGCGTGTTTCGGCGCGGCTTTCCGCGGATTCGGTGGGCGTTGCGTCGTCCGTCGACGTGTCGGCGTCGCCGGCGCCTTTTTCGGCCAGCTCCCTGTCTTCGGCGGCGGCGGCGGCGGCCTCCTCTGCGGTCGGCGGGCGCGCGGACATGAGCTGGAAGCCCATGCGGTCGAGGGTGTACGCGGGCTGCTTCTTGACCTGCCGGAAGCGGACCGAGTAGTTCCAATGCGTGCCGGCGTCGACGGCGCCGAGGACGCGGCCGACCGCCGGATGCTGCCACACGCGCGACGACACGACGGTCCCGGCGGGGTACGGCTGGTCCAGCTCGATCTCCTCCGCCGGCTTCGGCGGGCGCGGCGTCGCCGGCTTCGCGGCGGTGCTCCTCTTCGCCGACGGGCGCCCCTTCTTCGCCGAAGGCTTCTTCGCCTTCTTCCCGTTCGCGGCTCGCTTGGCCGGCTGGGTTTCTGTCTTCGTCGCCTGCTCTGACTCTGTTTTCACCGCCTGCTCTGGCTCTGTCTTGGCCTGCTCTGACTCTGTCTTCATCGCCTGCTCTAATTCTGCCTGGGCCTGCACTGATTCTGTCTTCGTCGCCTGTTCTGATTCTGTCGCCGTCGCCTGCTCCCCTCCTGTCTTGGCCTGCACTGATTCTGTCTTCGTCGCCTGTTCTGATTCTGTCGCCGTCGCCTGCTCCCCTCGTGTCTTGGCATGCACTGATTCTGTCTTCGTCGCCTGTTCTGATTCTGTCGCCGTCGCCTGCTCCCCTCCTGTTTTGGCCTGCACTGATTCTGTCTTCGTGGCCGCCGTGTTTAGGGCGGCGGGCGTCGGGCTGCTATCCGCTTCTTCGGGCTTGTCGCCTGCGCGCTCCACGGGTTCTGTAGCCGCAGGCACATCTGGTCCGGGATTCTGCTCAGCAAGCTTTGGCGCTTCTGGTTCAGCATTTTGTTCGGTGAGCTGCGGCGCTGCCGGTTCTGCCTTTTGCTCAGCAAGCTTCGGCTCTTCTTGTTCGGCATTCTGCTCTGCAAGCTTCGGCGCTTCTGGTTCGGCGTTCTGCTCTGCAAGCCTAGGCGCTTCTTGTTCGGCGTTTTGAGTAAGCTGCGGCGCTTCTGGTTCGGCGTTCTGCTCTGCAAGCTTTGGCGCTTCTTGTTCGGCGTTTTGTTGGGTAAACTGCGGCGCTTCCGGCTCGACCTTTTGCTCGGCTAGCTTCGGCGTTTCTGTTCCGGTCTTTTGGTCGGTAGGCTTCGGCGCTTCTTCTCCGACCGCTGGATCTGCGTGGGGAGGAAAATGATAGTTATCGGTGTTTTTGTTTCCCCCGTGATGTGCAGGCGATCTCGCAACAGCATAAAAAGGACGAAACGCACTGGAGACCGCCGAGCGGCGTTGATCTATACCGCCCTCCTAATCTTGCCGTGTCCGCTCTGTTCTCGTCTCCGCGAAGGAGGCGGATTGCAACACGTGACAACAGACAGGGATTCGCAAGTTCAGTACACTCTGGGTCGTCGAGAGTCCTCGAACGTAGGGACTGAGCGTACCGGTTAATCCTGAATCGGAACAACAAGTCTGGACAAGCCCGAGATCAGTTCAAAGTGTCCAGCGCCAGATTCTTCCGAATCACGGCACCATTCTTCCCCTTGCTCCCCGTTGTGCCAGAGCAGCGCACAGAAAACGTGGAAGTGCACGGTGCATACTTTCGAGCGGCGTAAGCGGAGCAGCCGGGGACGCAGCCGGCGCCGTTGTGGTTGTGGAGGCGGGCGGCGGCGTCGCCACAGAAGCGTCGGCGGCGGCGGGCGTGGGCGGGCCGCCTACGCTTCGCGGCGGCGTCGGCGGCGTGCTGCGGGGCGGCGGCGGCAGCGACGGCGCCGCGGCGGCGGCGGCCGCGACCGCACGCCCCGCCGCGCGCGTCGAGGGCGCGGGCGCCGCGAGGCGCGGCGGCCGTTTTTCGGCGGCGGCGGCGGCGGCGGCGCCGCCGCCGGCGGTGGCAGCCGGGGTCCGGTCAGGGTCGGAGCCGTCGGACTTTGCCCCTGGGGACCAGCCGCGCCCGCCGTGCGCACTGGGCTTCAGGGGGCTCCCCAGCAGACGCAGGTCCTGGCTGGCCTGCGTCTCGAACACGACCGGTGTCGCCCGCCCGTACTGCGTGTTGTCATCGTCGCACTTCGGACCCGGGGACAGGTTCAAGGACTCGTTCATCCGTGCAGACCCGCGGGGATCTGCGGGAGGGTGGAGGGAGGGGGTGGGGCGGGGCGGGGCGGGGCGGCTCTCGCCTCCTTCTTTCCCTTGCGAACGCGCGCACGCGCGGGGGGCCTCGCGCTCCCTGCTTTTCGGGTGCGGGTTGGCGCTTGCGCCCTTTTTTGCGTGGAGTGCTAGAGTTTTTTCTTCTTTTTGTACTACTTTTTTTTTTTGCGGAATCTGATGCGGTTGGTTGGTTTATTAGAGTTATAGTTCGCTTAAGAATCCGGGGGTTTAAACTCTCCGGGTGACCTTCGTCAAGTGGGTTTTTTTAAAGTTATTACGTACTGGGCGGGTTTGAGGGGGGCGTGCATGGCTCCTTTCGTGTACACTTTACTTGCTTGCTTTGGCTTTATTATGACAACTCCAGACGCTTTTCGGATTGTCTGTATTTTGGCACAGCGAGAACAGATGATAAACAAGAGCTGCTGGTCACATGGTGTTGTTTGCGTTGCTGTTGGCCACGGACGCTTGTCGGTCGTCCGAGTAGACTTTTATGGCTGTGTGGGTTTAGACCGTCGTGAGACGGGTTGGTTTTACCCTACTGATGGAGAGAGAGAGCCCATCGGGCCAGCGCATTCCGACAGCAATACGGGGTAGTACGAGAGAACTCCCGTGTCTAGTCCCTGGTATCTACGGTCGTTCGATCGGTCAGTGCCGTGATCGTGATACCACTGGATGGATTATGGCTGAACGCCTCTAAGCCAGAACCCAGTCTAGAGGAATGCGTGAGTTACTCAGGGCACATCGGATTTATCGGGCCACGACTAGCTTCGGCGAACGGCGACGTCCAAATTCACATCTTCTGTTTCGTCAGTGGGGGGTTTGTTTCGTCAGTGGGGGTTTGATGCTACAGCAAGTCTCCAGAGGAACTGCAAACAAGTGATCGGCACGGCGTGAAATCCGCGTCTCGTCGCAGTCCTGCAAGGCTTCGGAAAAGTCAAAGAAAATATTTAGCTGTTTTTTTTTTTATTTATTTTTTCCTGGTGCCGTCTAAAACCACAGAGGAGAGTTGAACAGTGGCACTGCACGGAGCGCTCTAATTGAGGACGAGAGAAGGGGAGGCAGGAGGAACGACTCTGGGCGATTGGTGCCCGCGTATGAGCAAAAAGGCGAGTTCGATCGTTTCATTCGTTCTATCTAATCACCAGTTGGTGTCAAACCCTGTGGTGAAGGGAAGGAAGGAACAGGCCCCCTGACACTGATGCTCTGAACTGTGTGGTGTTCTATAGAACCCTCTTGAACGCCTTCCTGTGAGACCCTACACGGAATCTCTCAACGGAAAACCTCCGTTTGTATGAAATAAAGGGGTGATGATGCACTCACCTATCTTCTTCGTGAAGCAGCGTTCCAAGGGCGAGACACTCTCTCGCTCTAGCACCGCTACCCCGGACTCCCAGTAACCTAATTCGAGGCGTAATCAGCAGCGCGAATTAGAGCGCCTGAGCGCCAGCGGACAGAAGCAGTGCACAGAAGCTCATTGAAAATTGCTATTCCAGCCAAGTGCCGCTCTGATCGAGCCGTAAAACAGCCGGGGAGGAAAACCAAATCAAAGCCCGGTGCGGAAGCACGAGAATTTATACGCAAGTGCGTGCGGGGGAGATGCGGGTCACTGAGTTTGCCTACTTTTGGCCAAAGTTCCAAGACTAAATGATGTCGGGTATTTGTAGGCGCGTCAGATCAGAAGCACGGGGATTGGCACTCCTTGCGTGTGTGTGGGTGCCTACCGTCGATTCCGAGGGACGAGCAGTTTGGCGTCTTGCTTGTTTGTGAACGAACTTTGGTAACGTGGCGCGCCCAAACCTTGCGAAATCGCCTCGGTTCAACACACCAGGGTTGCATTCCAGAGGCTGGATGAGCCAGTGTTCGGACTTTGAAAAGTGACTACTGCTTTGTCCTTCACCGCTTAGTTCGGCTCAGGTTCTACACGCGCCTGGCGGCCGTGCAGTTCCTGAGACCGGGCATATGGGGATGAGAAGTCATCACTGCACCCGTTTCTCCACCAGAGGGATCGGACGAAACCGCACCTTTAACTAAAGCATGGGATTGCACAGGATTGAATTGGTTGGCAAAAAAGAATAGTTGACGCTTCGCTTGGGGGGGGTCGGTCCTGCTTTAAGCTGGGCTGGGGTTTCCGACTCCCACATTCGTGGTGTGCACGAACTCAAGAGGTCTGGTCAACTATTCCCTGCAGTATTAAGCCCTTGAATGCCGCGTGCCGACCTACGCCGAGCGGGTTCTTTTCCACTCGTCGAATCCCTCGAGAAGTGCGCCGTTGACGACGCTGCTGAGGATGCGTGCGGAAAAACCGGCATAAAAGAACTTCCGGAGGCCGCCTGCCATTGGCACGCCCTTGTGATACACGTCCGCGTACGACCCCCCCTTTGTGTCCATGCTGATCAGGTTCCGGCGGATGGTGTCCCACGGGTACGACATGACGGAGCCCATGAGGGAGATCGCCTGCCCGTGCAAAAAGCGGTTGACCCGCGTCTTCTCTTCCCAGGCCTTGCCGTAGTGGTCCTTGACCAGGTCCCACCCGCCGAGCTGCACCCCGCGGAAAATCATGAGCCCCGGCGCGTCCATCAGGAACCCTCGGTAGAAGCCGGTGAGGCCGTGTGTGTCGTACACCGACCGGATCGCATTCTTCCACGTGAGCTGCGGAGTGTGGGTTGGGGCACCTTCTTGCATGTTGTGCCCAGGTGCCCTCTTAGTTGGGTGTATGTACACACAGTGCACTGCTACGCGTATACGCGTATGCACATGCGCTGATGCACAGGTGCGTTGATACCGGATCCTTGGTCATGCATACCACGTCCAGCAAACACGTACACATACGTACGTAGTGTAGGGTGTGTACCACCACGAAAACCACCTCCTAACTGGTACATTGGGATGGATATGCAGCACGGTGCCAGCGCGCGTACTTGAGCGGGGAAAACACGGCTTGCTCGCACACGCGAATGACTTCAATGTGTACGCCGTCCCTCTTCGTGCGGAGCAGGACCTTCCAGTCGTCCGAAAAGCTGCGGCGAAAAGATGAACACATACCGAATTCGTCGTGGCAAGCTGCTGTCGGACGACGTCTAACGGGTATGCCCAGACCAGTGCGTTGACGACTCCCGTCGCTGCACCGGAGCCCACTTTGCAGACAAAGTACAACGGATAACTTTCGGTTTTCTTGTAGCTGTGGTATTTTGGTAGACACGATTGCGCAGAAGGGATCGGAGACGGAATCAACCCCTGAATAACCCACGCATGCCTAGACTTGGTGCTGGCTGTTGGAGACGTGCCCATCCGGCGATAGCAGCACTGGTGAGCCGGCCCACAAAGGGGGTTACTGGGGGGGGTCAAATACAATAGGTATAATATTGTATTTGCTGGGGGAGGATAGAGAAAACCGGGTTTTCAAAAAAGTCCGAATTTCGACACATAGTCAAATACAATATTATACTGGTTTTGGGTTTTGGGCCACCTGTTAAAATTGAAATTGAATTTGGACGGTTGGCTTCAGGCAGCTACTACTGGGGGGGAGGCACTTGGGGGTTAACAATGGAGGAAATTTGGCAAAAACGTCGCGGGACGGAAAGAGCCATCCCTGGCATGCATCGGCACCTTTCCTACACTCGATATAGCCTAAAATCTGACCCCCAGGTGGCACTTCAGACTTTGGAAAACCCACTCCGCCAGGAATCGAACCAGCACCCTCAGCACCACATGTGGGTGTGGGAACTGCTGGACCACGTGCTTAAAAAAAAGCGGGCCATTTCTATTCGGGTTCGGGTGGTTCTCAGAAATTATTGAACCCGAATCCGAGGAAAATGCCATCGACAGCGAAATCAAGCTGTAAGATTGGACTCCCGGCTCAGGAGTGTTCCACATTGAACTTCTCTCGAAAAAGAAGCTGCTCTCGAGTGGGGAAGCCCGTGGAAACCCCTGCAAACCCCCACTGAGGACAAATAATATTGTATTCCAAGACTATGCTCACCAAAACCCCCTTTTCAGCGTACCTATTGTATTTGCCAATAATATTTATTTGACTACCTACAGTATTTGACCCCCCCCAGTAAACAGCTTTCTTGGAATACAGCTACCGCCGCTTTTAAATACAGGAGGTCTTCATTTTCACACACTAACTGTTACAGCAAGTGAAAATAAAATGAAGATTCTTTTATTATCGATTCGTTCAGGAACACCTTCGGAAAGAGGTGTATACACGTACAAAAGGTTCCCCCGCCCACCCACCCGTGGAACAGATGGCAACAGCGACGGAATATCCTGAGATCATCACCCACACGCCGAGTCACAATCGAACACAACGCTCTCGTTGCGTTAGTGGAGACCCATATGCATGCAAACACAACTTCTCTGCGCCAATCTATGTTTTCCGTGAACGTCTTCAGCTTCCAGTTTCCGGCTAGTTAGAGAAAGCCCATATCGAGGTTGAAGTCGCCTATTTCCGGCGCGGTGGAATTGTTCGATCGGACAGTGCCGTGATGCTACCACTGGATGGATTATGGCTGAACGCCTCTAAGCCAGAACCCAGTCTAGAGGAATGCGTGAGTTACTCAGGGCACATCGGATTTATCGGGCCACGACTAGCTTCGGCGAACGGCAACTTCCAAATTCACATCCAGATCCCGTGTCTCCAACCGGGTCTATACGAGTCCGAATGGACCGGCGGGCGTAACGCACTGAGGAGCCTTGTTGTTCCGAGGGTTTGAGCCTTATGGCCGGTTCCTACGGTTATAGCCCCACCCGATCAGCGTCTGTTGGCTTTGGCCTTTATCGTCGAGAGCATGCTTGATATGTGCCTCTGATGAAGCAGCCTGGCGCCACGTTGTCCCACATGTGCGGTCACTAGCAGTGTACTGGACATAAAGGGCGCCAGCCCGTTTTCACGGTCACTTGCCGACACGTACCCTCTTGACAGGACAATACCCTGCAGCGAAAATTTGCGCGTTCGAAGGGCAGTAAAGAGCTCGTTTTGAAACAGGAAAACAGAGCTTTGCCGTTACTCACGCCGGAGAGGCAGGCTCCGGACGGGTGTGTCGATTATCACGTACCTTTGTACCTTTTCGAGCAGAAAGCGCACACAAGCCGTATCAGCACGTTACGAATGCAAATCGTCTCTTGCTGCCATACACAATTCACGATCAATCGTCAGTTCTATGATGGCCAGCGAGTATACGCTGGCATTCTCCTTGAGTATAACGAACTTGCTCAGACAGTCAGGATGAAGCGAGTGACGGGATACGATGGGAACTCAAAACTCTGTCGTCCCTGGACTACTCAGTATCGGAACCCGATTCGACCCATTGCAGATGAGCGGTCCAGACCAGCTCACTCGCCAACGTGTGGAGTTGACCCGATAATAAAACCCGCGTTTCCCCCCTGGTGTTGCACCTGGTTCCGTTGAACACCACTGTCGTCGATGCACTTCTTCCCACTTCAGAAAACTGTTGCTCGCTGCGAGTCGGCGTTTGCGACAGTCCGGAAGCGCACAAATAAAGGAAGTGCCAGATCCGTTGCTTCACAAAAACGCACGGAGAGGGAACTCACGTTCTCTCTGTCAGCTCAGCACGGCTTCCGAGTCTACGAACAAAGGGAAGTCGCCTGGCTCAGCCCCACTGCGGCAGACAACCTTGTCAGCCTTCACCAAGAGGCGGAGTCCGTGACTGACAATCCATCCGTCTGACCGTCAAACAGAAAAGCAAAGCTTAATCACGACAAGCCGTCTGCAAGCCGACCGCGCTGCCTGATTTGGCACTTGCAAGTTTGTAAGCGGCTTAAAGGGGAATGGTTCTCGCGTGCAAGATGGATTTCTGCGGGGAATGCATTGCAAGAAAATCGTCGATGACGTAAAGTTGGTAGTATGCCGATGTCGAGCTCGACCAACGTTCTACTTTTCAACTTTTACCGGTCGTCCTATTGTACTCGGTAAAAGCGTCCTTTCGGGCTTCTCATTATGAAGCGGAGTCTCCTTTCCACGCTAAGACAAAAAAGCATCAAATCCCGAAGTCCGTGCGTGAAAAGTTGAATTCCAAGACCGTTGTATTCGAAGACAACGCAGTGTTGGCGGTGGCTCCCAGCTCTTGGGAGCTGGCTCTTCTGGCTCTTTGGGAGCTGGGAAGAGCCAGCGGGAGCTGGTGGTTTTTTTTTTGGAGCGCGGGACACTGTACTTGCCATGTTGGTACAGCGGGGCTGCCGGTATCCGGTTGCTTCCGGAGCGGTAGTCCAAAGAAATGCTTCTATAGCACACAGTGAACGCCACCAGCTTTTTTTTTTTTTTTTTGCTCGTTCTCGGGCTCGCGATAAGAGAACCGTGAAGAATGGACCCGGGGACCAAGAAGTACGTGCGTGGTTCGCGGGGGCCAATTACCATTATAGACCGTCTTTGGAACTTTTGACCCATTATAGACCATTCCAAACTTTTGACCCATTATAGACCATTCCAAACTTTTGACCCATTATAGACCACGATTCAAACTTTTGACCCATTATAGACCACGATTCAAACTTTTGACCCATTATAGACCACGATTCAAACTTTTGACCCATTATAGACCACGATTCAAACTTTTGACCCATTATAGACCACGATTCAAACTTTTGACCCATTATAGACCACGATTCAAACTTTTGACCCATTATAGACCACGATTCAAACTTTTGACCCATTATAGACCACGATTCAAACTTTTGACCCATTATAGACCACGATTCAAACTTTTGACCCATTATAGACCACGATTCAAACTTTTGACCCATTATAGACCACGATTCAAACTTTTGACCCATTATAGACCACGATTCAAACTTTTGACCCATTATAGACCATAAGGCAATTAAGCCAAACTTATGTCCCATTCTATGCGTACAAGACAATGTCCAGCAATGCACAAACTTTTTAGCGTTTTTGTGGTTTTTGTCAGCTGGCCTCTTGACCTGAGGCCGTGACTTGCCGTCAAATCCTGAGCCTCCCTCATGAGAGCCTAATAATAGAGGGTGGCACTCACTGCCAGACTGACCTGAGACGGCGGAGTCAGTGGTCCGGTAACTCAGTCAGTTGTCTCGCCAGACGGCCAGTAATGGCGTCCGAGCCAGTTTCGGCGGTCGGTGATGAGCGTCTTCCCGGTCAAAAGCCCGAAGGCTGTCTTGTTGCGGACGGCTCTGATCAAACTGCTTTCGCGCAGTTCCGCCTGTCACCCGGCCCTGTGTCCGTCGTCTTGTTGCGTTGTGGTATTGTCCTTTGACGCGAGCCATGCCTCTCTCACCTTTAAGACACGGCTGTGCCACGCATTCGTCTTGTTCTTGTTGCTAGTGGGGAGTCATTTGCATGCAAATGAGGGCCGCACTTTGCCAGATTTTAGTCGTGGTGCAACTTGTCGGTTGCAACTGTTGTAGGCTGCTGACCCACTCAGCCCGGAAAGCCCAGCTCCCACACAGTGAGCGCGCGATTCCGTGTCTCCACGACACGTCCTTTTGCTCTGGGTCTGCACTACTGTAGCCCAAAACTTGATCGCAGTTGCAGCCCCCGGAATTTGCAGACGAAAACGAGGCACCCTTTTTAACTTCCGGCATTATCCGTCGATTGAGCCGCGATGATGACTGTCAATGAGCGCCGAAATTTCTAATTTGAGCTTTAACGAGCACTCCAGTGTTTTTTGAGGAATCCGTGACCCGGCGTGGGTGATCCAATGTCAAGTGTCAATGCTGGCTATAATGGGTCGAAAGTTCGAAGTATGGTCTATAATGGGTCAAAAGTTCGAAGTATGGTCTATAATGGGTCAAAAGTTTGGAGCATGGTCTATAATGGGTCAAAAGTTTGGAGCATGGTCTATAATGGGTCAAAAGTTTGAAACGTGGTCTATAATGGGTCAAAAGTTTAGAACGTGGTCTATAATGGGTCAAAAGTTTAGAACGTGGTCTATAATGGGTCAAAAGTTTGAAACGTGGTCTATAATGGGTCAAAAGTTTAGAACGTGGTCTATAATGGGTCAAAAGTTTGGAGCATGGTCTATAATGGGTCAAAAGTTTGAAACGTGGTCTATAATGGGTCAAAAGTTTAGAACGTGGTCTATAATGGGTCAAAAGTTTGGCGGTTTGGTCTATAATGGGTCAAAAGCTTGAAGTATGGTCTATAATGGTCATTGGCCCGGTTCGCGGGTCTTTATAAGATGCAGGGCACTGGACATGAAACCCACCAGGTTGCACGGGAAGCGAGAGCTGGCTCCCAAGTGCCGGGAGCTGGCTCCCAGCTCCGAGAGCCACCGCCAACACTGGACCACGTTATAGCCGCGGGCCTGCATTTTGAGCTTGACACAACGGGCACCCGTTGTATTTAGCCCCCCACCCTGCAGGTCATTCTTTAATGGCATTTCTTTGCGCTGGAAGTTATTAGTGACGTCCCCGTTCGGGCCACCCGAAACACCACCCCGCTTTTGCAGCAGTGTGGTGTCAGCAACGAGTTTTCCGTTCTTGGGGTTTCGCGAATGAAAGGGGCGGGACAGGGAAAGAAAAGCGCACCTCGGCAGCGCCGCGGACAGGTACTCCTTGAGGAACAGGACGATGTACTGCGACGGAAGCCATCGAATGATTGTGGGCGAAGCCCCCCGCCATGCAGATATCATGCCCTCGGTTTTGATATGGCTCACGGTGCGTGCGATGGACTGCGGGTATCGGTTTGCAGGTTAGAGAAGTCACCCATTGTTTGAGTCCAGCCTGTCGAAAGCGACGTCCTGGCATGCTCTTATCCAGCCTTGGAACGACTCCAGAACACTATGGAAGAGCAGGAAACAGGGAAATGGGCTGCAGGCGGGAAAACGCGTAAACCATCATACCGAAAAGGATGATCCTGTGTACGTCTTGTTCGTGTGCTGTGTTTGCATCAAGAGCCTCAGCCGTTCCACTGTTCAGGGGTTTAGTGTTTTTTTGAGATTTAAGTTTCACTCTGTCAAGACTCTGGCCACAATGTATTATGGGTAAATGTTGGGGCACACCAACACATAAAGTTGTGGGTGCACAGTACTGCCTCCAGAAGACAATCTCGCTACACTGAGCACCTAGGAAGTCATAAGTGCATACTCGGGTAAGCCGCCAGTTTGAACCCGACAGGAACAACTTGGAGAGAGGCGAAGTGTGTCAGTCCTGCAGCGTATTGATACGCCTTCGCTTGCGACGATGCTTCAAGCGCCGCTGCCATCGTTCCTCCAAAAGAAGAATTGTCGGATTATTCCTTGGCCTGCAGAGAAATGTACGAGCCCGCACGTTTCCCCCGTGTTTCGGTCTCTGAATCCGTTTGCCACTTCGCTGAGCGTGAACTCGTAGACACAAGAGAAAGGGCACTTTGACTTCAAAAGCAATCTAAACGGTGCAGTTCTAGGGGAGAAAGACATGGACGACAAGGGAAAATCATGCGGAGGGCCACAGGTCTTCATCCCGCGGCGCGTCAAAAAAATGCGTAGTTTTGTATTATTCTAGACGAAAGGAATAGTTGAGACGCAGCTCTTGACATTTTGACATAGTGTGGTTCTCATTTGCATGCAAATGACTCCCCACTAACGCAACAAGACGAAGCGCAGAACGAGCGCAAGACGGGCGCCAAGAGCAGATCAGGACTGCAAAATGTCGGACGCTAGCGTCTGTCAAGAGCATGCGTGACTCAGCCGTGTTTTAAGATGAGAGGCATCGGCTCACTCTGTCAAAGGACCATACCACTAACGCAACAAGACGACGACATTTTGCGAAAAGAGGGTGGTCGCTTTTTCTCACCAAAATTATTAGTTAATGCTCATGTATGTTTGGTGGGGGCTGTAACGCAAGGTCTTCCGACTCCCGCAATCATGAGCAGCACCAAGAAGAGGTCTAGTCACATATTGCAAGTACTTGCATGATTTCGGATAAAAAGGTGGATCATGGTTGTATCATGAGAGGAATTCAGTTTAGTACACTCATAAAGTCGTAAATTCAGTTCTACCCGTTTCGTGCTGACGCGACTCTCCCCGTTTCTTCGTAGCATCACGGAAACCTGTGACTTGGGTTTGCCGGGCGTACGGGCAGTACTCGGTAAGCACTGACCTCTATGCCCGTGGCGATGCAGGAACATGTGAAGCTTGGCTCACGTGTGGCGGGATTGTTTGCATTTGCAAAGAGATGCGTAGTTTTGGTTTATTCTTTTGCTTTTCGTTGTCGACAACATTATGTACTTTCGCGTCTTTCCATGCCTTTTAGTGACGGTATTTTTGGGTTTCTTTCTTCACCATGGATTTTCTGGACTTTATGGTGCCATAGATTGTCGTACTCTCTCTATGCCGCCCACGTCATGTTCGTTTAGCATTGAGTTCTTTTAAGTACATGAACCACGTGGATTAACATGCACTGCCTTGAAAGTCAGGTTATCGGATGACGTCGTCACCTGCCATTGCGTCGTCAAGGTCGAGCATTTGTGGAGCTAGCGGGGTTTGGCTTTCTTGCGATTCCAGAGACTGAGTCGGCGAGTACGAGGGCGGGCACGTGTGTCCGTTTTTCACTTTCGAGGGCGTTGGTGTGCCCGTGGTCCCCGGTCGTTTCTGAGAGCTGCTTGCCCTCGGTACCTTCTTCTTCCTTCGATGCACCCCTGAGTCGGGGGTGGTCGCCTTCGTCTTCTTCCGCTTGCGGCCGGCGATCGGGCCTTCCTTCGGGGTGCCTAGCACCCTTTTCTTCAGCGCTGGTCGTTCGCTGGTTCCTGGCGTTGGTGGCGGCCTTTTGGTCGCCCGTCCGGTCGTCGCCGTCTCCTTTTTCGTTGCCGCGGGCGGCGCTTGCGCCGCTCGCTTTCCAACTGGCGTTCCCCGTTGTACGCCCACCTGGGTGGGTGAGGAGGGCCTCTTCTTCTTGTTGCGTCCGGGGGTTGACGGGACGTTCGGTTCGTTGGACTGGTGGTGGCCGCGGCGGCAACATGCCGCCGGTCGCCTCTGCGTCAGCGTAGGGAGCCTCTTGCACTCTTGGCAGGTTCCTCTGCCATGCGTGCGGCAGGCATGATGCCCGCTGCGGCAACACGCCGCCGCCGTCTTGCACTCGCCGCACTTCGTCGTGCTGTGCTCTGCGCACACCGCGATCGGCTGCCCATCGTTCGCGTGGTGATGGTGCCGGCAGCACATCTCTACCGTGGGCACGTCCCTTCGGACGAGTGCTCTGCACGCCTCACACTTCCCTTTGTGATGGGTCGCGCACGTGACGAGTGCCTTCTCTATATCGACACCCGGCATATGCACGGGGTCTGGGTGCAGTTGTGGTGGGGCAGGCAGGGCCCACCTCGCCGCTCTCCCGATCGTCCAGTCAGGGTACGCCGGGCACTGCGTCCCTACATCGCTTCCTTTCACTTGTTCCTCAAGTATCGTCCCCGTGTGTGCCTCGCGAAAGCGTGGCCTGGGCCGTACACCCGATATCCCCGAGATGCCCATGAACGACAGCGACGTCGTCGGGCACACCCTCTCCCCTCTCATGCAGCTTCCCAGCCCTTGCTGTGCCGCCAGCTTGTCCAACGCGCTCATCATGCAGCGCAGGACGTTTCCCCGTTCTCTCACCCCCTTCGGCGCATTCCCGTGCAGCGGCATGCTGAGGCCCGAGAAGAGTTCAAAGTCGATCGCAAGCTCTAGCATTGACGCCTGCCCGCTCTCGGTCCACTGCATGTCAGACAGCCACGCTACCAACGCATAAAACGTCGGTAGTCCCCAGGTCTTGTTTCGCTCCCACGTCCATGCCGGGGCAATCCGCGCAAAGGGGTGGTCAAATTTCTCGGCAGGCATCGCATCCGCTCTCGACCAGGGGGTCGTGGGGTTCCTGGCTACCCAGCCACGTGCTTCGAGCCCTGCACGTTCCGTAAGGATTTCAGCCATCATCTCCTTCGTTTAGCATTGAGTTCTTTTAAGTACATGAACCACATGGATTAGCATGCACTGCCTTGAAAGTCAGGTTATCGGATGACGTCGTCACCTGCCATTGCGTCGTCAAGGTCGAGCATTTGTGGAGCTAGCGGGGTTTGGCTTTCTTGCGATTCCAGAGACTGAGTCGGCGAGTACGAGGGCGGGCTCGTGTGCCCGTTTTTCACTTTCGAGGGCATTGGCGTGCCCGTGGTCCCCGGTCGTTTCTGAGAGCTGCTTGCCCTCGGAACCTTCTTCTTCCTTCGATGCACCCCTGAGTCGGGGGTGGTCGTTTAGCATTGAGTTCTTTTAAGTACATGAACCACACGGATCAACATGCACTGCCTTGAAAGTCAGGTTATCGGATGACGTCGTCACCTGCCATTGCGTCGTCAAGGTCGAGCATTTGTGGAGCTAGCGGGGTTTGGCTTTCTTGCGATTCCAGAGACTGAGTCGGCGAGTACGAGGGCGGGCACGTGTGCCCGTTTTTCACGTTTAGCATTGAGTTCTTTTAAGTACATGAACCACAAGGATTAGCATGCACTAGCAGCGGTTGCCGAATCATGCAGCACCGTCCTTTCGCGTCTTTTGGCTTTTTCTGATACAAAATACGTGGATACACCCAGGAGACAAGAGAAAACGCTACTTACGGAATCGCGGGTGGATGCGTCGCATCTTTCGGCACACGTACATTTTCCATCGTGTCTGACAGAACATCGCCCCGCCTAGAGGCAGGGGGTGGCGACAGAAGAACCCGAAGAAGGTTCGTTATTGCGTGGTTCTAGTAGAGAGAACCACTTGAATGAAACTCTAGGGAAAGGCTGTTTGTTGTGGGTGGCTTTAACAATTCAAGTGGCTTCGTCGAAACCGAGCCATCACAAGAAGAAAACACGAGCGAAGATCGGAACTTCGTGCGCAGTCGGAAGAATCGGCACCGCGCTGACCCTAGGCAGTTCGTTTCCATTCATCGAATCCTTCCAGGAGAGCTCCGTTGACGACGCTGCTTAACACTCGCGCGGAAAAGCCGGCGTACAGAAATCTTCGAAGGCCGCCTGCAGTAGCAACCCCGCTTCTATACACCTCAGAATACGACCCGTTCTGGTCACACGATATGAGATTTCTACGAACTGTGTCCCAAGGGTACGACATAACCGAGCCCATCAGGGAGATGACCTGGCCGTGCATGAAGCGGTCCACGCGCGTCTTCTCGTTCCACGAAGACCCATAGTGATCCTTCACCAGGTCCCACCCGCCGAGTTGCACGCCGCGGAAAATCATGAGTCCGGGCGCGTCCATCATGAATCCACGATAGAACCCACGCAAGCCATGCGCATTATAGACCGAGGACACCGCATTTCGCCACGTGTGCTGTGGGGTGCAAGTTCGTCTCGAGTGTCGACAGAGCAGGAGTCGCGACTTGCAGTGTTTTCTCAGTGGCTCCTGAGGAAAAGCTAATAGTGCGTTGCTCAGGGTAGTCGAAGGCCTGACCATCACACTGCAACACACTCACAGCTAATGTCAGTCAGAGTCATGATCATTACCCCCGTGTTCGGGGGTTTTGGGCGATTTGAAACACGAATCGCGTTCTTATGCGCGGGGGGGAAATCTTAGAATAGTGGGGGACAGAACATAAAACGGTTTGCCCATTCTTGATAACTTCCGTGGGCTACTGTTTGTTTGCTGTGTGAGTGGGGGGCGAGTGCACACCGTATTCTTTGTCGCCAATTGCTGCCTCACAACGTCTAAGGGATAGGCCCAAATAAGGGCATTGATGACTCCTGTTGCAGCACCGGATCCTACTTTATTCGCAAAATACTTGCCGTAGCCGTCTTGTTTCTTGCAGCTGTGGGGAATTGACGGATGGAGGTCGAGCAGGTAAAGCAAAGCATGTGACGCGAAGAAAATGTCGGCTACTTTCGTCTCAGGCTGAGTCTGTATTG
The DNA here is from genome assembly GCA_030068145.1 of Diplonema papillatum. Classification (NCBI taxonomy): domain Eukaryota; phylum Euglenozoa; class Diplonemea; order Diplonemida; family Diplonemidae; genus Diplonema; species Diplonema papillatum. The sequence goes on from JAPJBO010001060.1 coordinate 70,512, forward strand.
ATGGCAGAATTTGCTGTGATGCACACCTGGGTATCACTGCGCTGATGTAATCTTTGAGGAAGAGGACGATGTACTGCGAAGGTAACCAGCGAATAATTGTGGGTGAAGCGCCTCGCCATGCTGACAGGAAGCCCTCCATCTTCAAGTGGGAAACAGTGCGCGAGAGACTCTGCAGGTTATTTTACCTCGCGTGAAGCACGAAAACTCGTTTGTGGCGACAACACGCTACATGTGTCTAGGCAGTGTTGGCCCATGTCCGTCGGCCCACAGAAATTTACGCGCGCGCGCGCAAAAAAATAGCTATTTATTACCTGTACTGCACAACTGTACTACATAATGGCGAAAAAAATCACTCGAGAATCCAAATTTTTGGCTCGAGACCCGAAGGGTCGAGAGCCAAAAATTTGGATTCGAGAGTGATTTTTTTCGCCATTAATGGGTGATAAGGGTATTTTTCGAGACTGGAGGTCCTATGAACATGCAATGTGAATAGCCTCTATTCGAGCCAACCCGGCTTTTAATGTTGCGAAGCTGCCCTTGGTCAAACGCCGCCCAGGCCACCCAAACAACCAACTATTCTGTACCAGCCGGAGCGGCTCGGTGGAGCATCACTGGATGCAGGACTGCAAGTCGCTGGCTCCCGACCAACGGAACGCAATCACCAACGCCACGGCAACGATCGACAACCGTACCCGCCACACAACGGGGAAGCTCGACCGCAAACAGCGCGGCACATAACACTCATTCCACGAAAACGTGTCACAGATTTTTGCTTCCTCATATCCGACATGTACAGGTCAAATATTGAGCAAATTCGGTTTTCGGGCTGCACCGGCAAGTCGTAGCGCAGGCGAACCCGAGCGACGTTACCGTCACCGTGGGGGCAAAAGGCCCGGCCGAGAGGCCGACGGCACAAACGCAGCCCAGGCGCACAACGGTCCTCGGGGACATGCCACGCTAGCGAAACACTTCTTTCTTTCTTTCTTTATTTCTTTACTTATTTCCGTCTTCTTTCTTATTTCCCTCGTCGACCCCCCCCTTCCTATCCCCTAACCTGTGGACCTGTCACTCGTGCGCGTGTCTCTTGGCGCAAACGGGCTAGTAACGCCTGACCGTTCCGGATGCTGCTCTTCTGAGCGGCTGAAGGAACGGTGCTTGTTTTTCATTCATTCATTCATTCCGCCGTTTTTTTAGCCCACCAGAGGTTTGAGGGTCGGTGGTTCGATTCCCGCCGGAAATCGTTTTTTTGGGTTTTTGAAACAGCCCCAAAACCGACCTTTTGTCCATCTGCACGCCAGATTTTGGTCGCCACGCGAGCTGATTGCTTGCCCATAATCGCCAGGGATAGCTCTTTCCATCCCAAAAAAAATTTCCCAAAAATTCCAAAATTTTGACCCAAAACGGGCTGCTTTTCAGACGGAAAATCTGTGACACTTTTTCGTGGAATGGGTGGTAGACAAAAGCCACACTGCTTGCAGGGATCGCCCCCGGCAAAAAGCTTGTTTTTCAGTGGCTCTGGAAGGACAGGGGGTGTGGGAAGGAAGAATAGGTTGACACCCTCTGAGAACAGGTTCTCTGGAAGATTTCGTCATCGATCTTCTCATCGAAACAACACTATTGCGCTGGTAGTTAGTTTTCATGCCTGGTGCCCTGAACATCGGAAAGCCTCAACGAACCACGCACATACTATGGGTTCCCTGGGTCCATTTTGCACAAATCTCCTCATCGGAGCTGAACGTGAGCATGAAGTCGACGAGAAAGGTCTGCTGCACGGGCCAGCAAAAGAATGTCACAAAACAGGGGATTCATCAATGCAAAACTGGCGGGTTCCCATACCGGCCCTTACCTCGTACGAACCCAAGAAACGCGCCATCCATTTTTCACGGCTCTCTTCATCGGAGCTGCTCGCGAGCAAAAACTCGTTGAACAAAAAAAAAAAAAAGGTCTCGCGCCGCAGTGTGGCTCCTGGGGCCTGGCGCGTTTGGCGTGGCGTGGCGCGCGCCAAGCGCGCCAAGCCTGGCGCGCGCACCCTGTAGTCCCAAGGAAATTTAGGCTCCCTCGTCACATGCGCGGGGCAAAAAGAGTACCTCGGGGGAATTGATAATTTTCCCGGGCCATTTTTCGATGCACAAACAGTGGAATCTGGTTTGGGCAAAAGTTGTGGTGATATTTTCCCGCTGGTCCACGCAACAGATCTTTTTCAACGACGTTTTGCTCGCCCTCAGCTCCGATGAAGAGAACGGTTCAAAATAGACTCGGGGACCCATAAGTATGTGTGTGGTTCGTGACTCCTCATAAGATGCAGAGCACCGGGCGGCAGGTTTACCACGGGAAGGACAGGAATCGTCCCCAGGTAGGTTACAATTTCCCGCTGGTCCACGTAGCAACTTTTTCCCGACGACTTTTTGCTCGCTTTTTTCTCGGATGAAGAGAACGGTGCCAAATAGACCCGGAACCGTAAGTGGATCCCTGTGGTTCGTCGGCCTTGCATTGCCGCAGGGTACCATGGATTACCATGGCGAACACGTCCAAAACGGTCCAAAAAGGCTGCTTGCAGGGATCGATCCCCTGCAAAAAGCTTGTTTTTCAGTGGCTCTGGAAGAACAGGGGGTGTGGGAAGGCACCAGCATAGGTGGACACCCCCTGAGAACAGGTTTTCTGGAAGATTTCGTCATCGATCTTCTCATCGAACAAAAAATTTGTCGGAACGCACGCCGGGATCGCCGAGAAAATGGACAAATGATGAACCCAAAATGAAAAAGTTGTCAATTCCTGGTGAAAACACTAAGGGCGCGCCAATCGCGCCAAACGCGCCAAACGCGCCAGAAAACAGGGTTTTCTGGCGCGGCCTGGCGCGGCTGGCGCAGGAGCCACACTGCCGCACCGGCCGGTGCTCTCCGGTGCCAGTGCCGCCCCCACACTGCTCCAGTCTCGCCACGCGCCGGCCTTAGCCGAGCGCACGGGGCTGGTGCCCATTACAGCACGGTTTTGTTAGATTTGCCCATTACAGCACGGTTTCTTAATTTGCCCATTCGGTG
>JAPJBO010001061.1:0-73441 GCA_030068145.1 Diplonema papillatum
ACTTTGGTTTATTCTGCTGTTTCGGTTGTCGACGGCGCTGTTGAGCGTTTAGATCGCCTGAGGACTGCGCAGAAATAAAGAAGTCGATGCATACCTGCGTGCCATCCTTCACGCTACCGCCCTCGTCTTCGGACCAGAGGGTCAGGTTGTCACGGATGAGTTGCATGATCAGAGTCGCCTCTTTGTACTCCGCCTCGGGGAGGTTCTCAAGCTCTTGGACGGCTTCGTCGAAGTTGGTTTTCGCGAGGTTGATGCCTTCGTCAAGGTTTCTCAGAATCTCGTAGTAGAAAACGGAAAGGTTGAGCACAAGGCCCAGTCGGGTAGGGTTGGCCACCTGCGTGTGTGGATGGGTGTGTGCTGGCCCCGTTTTAACGTCCCCCTTCACGGAAGTGCAACACAGTTATGTGTGCGTGTGGGTGTACGTAAGTGCATGGCGTAAAAGGGTCGTGATCGCAGATGGCAGTAGAATGGGATGTGAACCCGAGAGTAGCAAGCGTTCTGTGTGCAATAAGCTTAGCCTGGCGACCTGTTCAGAGCAGGCATCCGCCATGGTCGGCAGTCGCCGTCTGGGTCACGCCGGGGAACGCTTTTCTCGCCTGTATTTGAGTATTGCAGTGCCCTGTGCTGGCAGGGCGACAGGTCCAATCGCCGGCTGAAAGAAAAGCCACGGTCAGCGATTTGCCGTCTATCGCTTTCGTGGTGCGTGTTGCACGAGTCTCTGTGAAGTTCCGTTTGAGTAATTGCATACCGGCAGATTGCTCTTCGCGGTCTCGAGTGCGTCGGTGTAGGCGGCAAGTGCTGCCTGCTTGTGCTTCGAGTCCATCGTCGCCTCGACGTGGTACCGGTGGTAGTCGCCCTGCATCTTCTTGAAGAACACTCTGTGAGATGCGTTTATAGTCATGGCTTTCAACATCACGGGTTGATCCGACACGGACTAGCAAGAAGCAGCCGCGGCGACAGCGGGTAAGTCTTGTTGCATGTTGCTGTCCTCGTGGCCGACGTTCCTGTGTCCAATCTCTGTCGCAAGGCATGGTCATCACGCGAGGCCACGACCAGATCTCTAAGCCGTTTTACGCACAGCACCTTGATGCGGTTAGCCATCACAGGGCGTAACCTGGCACAATTGCCAGCCAGCAACCTTTGCAACGAGCCCACGAAAGTACATGCGCGCTTCCATGCAGTGCCTACGACGAAGTGAAGGACAAAAGAAGCGTACCTGTCGTCGCTGCCTCCGTGCACCAGCACGTCGTGCTCGAGGAGGTTGATGATTTCTTCGCAGATTTCGGAAAGTTCTTGCTCGACCATCTCACGATACTCCTTTACCTGCGCGTTTGTGTTGCCGTTCGATCCCCCGTAAGCTCGGCCACATCCCGCTCTGTAGAAAGCACACTTCTTACAGCTGCTGGTGAACGTACGGGGCATTTGTTCAGGCGAAAACATTTTTTTTGGAAAGTGGCTACTGCGCGGGGCTTCCAGAAACGAGGGTTTTCTATGAAGCACGATTTCTGCAAACCTGTACGTAGGGTCTGGAGGAGACCAGGAGGAGCCGAGGCTCTTTCCTGAGCAGGATACTTATTCCTGGGAGCGTTTCCCAAGAAGGTTACGAACGGTTAACAACTTAGTTCAGTGGTAGCCTGAAGGGGGTAATCTCAGGGCCCGTGAAGTAGGCTTCCAGATCTCTCTGACCAACGCAATGACAAGGGGGAGGGCACGTTTATCGAATCATCCTTTTCGCCGGTAATCACACACCTTTGCCGCGTTGCCTGTTTGCTTTTGGTCTTCTCTTTGTTCGATGGAGCTGAGAATTCTCCACGACGCTCTGCGGATGCCGACGCTGTTCTTGTACGCGACAGAGAGGAGGTTTCTCTCGTCCTGCGACAGCTTGGCGTTGTCTTTCACGACGGCTTTCATGCAGAGGACCATCTCGTCGTACCTCTCGGCCTGTTCGGCGAGCTTGGCGGCGAAGATGAGGTCATCGCGGGAAGACGGGAGGCGGAATTTAGGCGACGCTGCCACCATTTTTGGGGTGAGGAAGGAGAGAAGTTCGGTATTTAATGGAGACGGCGGAGGCGGGGAGGAAAGGTCAGGACTCTAGTGTCTAGCGAGGGAGGAGAGAGGGGGAGGGGAACAGAGGGGAAAGGGGGGTGCCACCTGCAGTTGCGGGAGTTCGACCGTCTTGTTTCGACTGCTTCATGTACTGAAAAAAGCCGGATTTTTCGAGTTTCTGGTTGACCATTGAGGGAAGGTCAGGTATAGGAGGACGAGTTGAAGTGGTTGCAGTGGTCACTCTGCAGTGCTTTTCTTTTCTGTCATTTACCCGTTTTTGTATGTACGTTTTGTGCTGCCGACGTTTTCTGTGACCGACACCAGGGTCAAATTCGCAACAAATGAACCCCTGTTTTTTAGAGTGAAAGTTCGCTGACGAAAGTTTCCGGGTAAGTTTCGGAGGAGACGGGTCGGTTGCAGTCCACGGCTGGCCGCATAAGGCACTTGTGGGTGCTGCTCGTTCATCACTTGGGTTGGGCAGCTGAACTCAATTGTTTTTAGAGGCTGACAAAAAAGAATAGGGTGCCATGTTGAGGGATTCCTCACTCGGGAACTCGACACGGGTTCCCGTGGTTTGCTATCTCCGAGGGGGTCGGTCGCATCGCCGGGCCGTAACCGCCTAAACAAGACGCTGTCATTCCTGCCGGTATGCGCAAGCCGACGAAAGAAAGGTTTGGATCCGTGGGCTAACCACAATCGTTTCCTTCGATCAGTGAGAGGACGGATGTAGCACTTCATCCACTGTGTGTGTTGCACAGAAGGGGCGCCGTAGGTCAGACCGGGAGAACGACAACGGGCAATTCCAACTCACTCGACGAGTTGCACTCCCTGAGAACGGTGTTCTCGAGACCGTGCCCATTGCGCAGGCATCTGACGCAGAGCCCGCCAGACGTTGCGTACTGATGAACAGAGACCTTCGATGCGGAAACAAGGTGGTCACGCACATGGAACAACTGAGGCTCGAGCCAGTGCTGAGAACAGGGTACGAACCCGACCAAAGCACCCCGTCTCACCTCGTTCCCTTGCGCTGTGAGACACAGAGTTGGATCAGCAACAGGACGGATGCGACACGAAGGCGGCACTTCATTGGGAAAAGTGCTGCAGTCGGTGAGCAGGAACTGGAAGCTCGGAACAGCACCGGCAGCGGCCCGGTCAACGAGCGGCCTCCACTGCCACTGCAGCAGCTTCTGCACGTCGACCGCGCCCGCAGGCGGCGGAAACTGCCTGAAATCGAAGACGAAGCTCGGTTGCTCCCCCCGTGGCGAGGGGCACGAGTCGCCGTCGCCGTCGCCGCGGGCCGCGGCCGACGCGACGACGGCGTGCGGCCGCGAGTGGTTGGCGAACTGCGGGCGGGACGCAGGGTCGGCGACCCACTCGTCGACGGCCGCCTTCAACTCTTTCGACGCGACCTTCCGCACGAAGAGCGACGGCACCCTCGCCACGCGCGCCAAGTCGGCTGGCAGCTCGAGAGAGAAGGGCCGTTTCGGGCAGTACCACTGCACCGGCGAGTTGACGATGCGCGCCGGGCACACCCGCGCCTCGTCGTCGGCGGGCCAGTAAAAGGTGAAGAAGTCGCGGGGGTGGATCGCGGCGACCTGCGGGGAGTGCGGGCTGTTCCGGTGGAGCGTCGCCCAGAACACCTCGTCCACCGACGGCGTCAGCGCCAGCAGTCGCAGCAGGGGCTCGAACAGCGCGTCCGGATCCGCCGCAACGTACTCGACGAACGACCGGCTCCAGAACTTCCACGTGTTGGACATCACAAAGTACGAGCTCGGCGGCACCTCAGCCCGGAAGCCGAGGTGGAAGAGTACCCCCGCGCAGACAGACGTGAGCTGCGTAAGGGTCGTCGCCTTGACGGCAGGCGGCATCTCGTTCTCGTAGAAGAAGCTGCGCCCCCGCACGCCGGGTGCCGCGAAGAAGTCGAAGACCGCTTCCGCGGCGACGAGCGGGTAGTCGCTGCCGCTGAGGACGACGAAGTGCGACCAGGCGGGGGCGCTGCGGAGGGCGAGGAGCATGGCCCGGTGCTCCGCTTCGACCATCTCCCAGGACCCCCACTCGGTGTCGACGGGCGGGTCGAGCAGCGCCGCCGACAGCCGGCCGCCGAAGTCGGCGGCCGCCGCCCTCGCCGCGCAGCGCGCCGCGGCTGCCGGACTGCTCGCGTCGACGTTGACGACGACGAACGCCGTGTCGCCGGAACCTGGGGGGGGTGCCAGCCGCCGAAGGAGCCTTCCCAGCCCGCGGCACGAGTGCACCATCACGAAAAAGGCGAGCGAGCGCCCCCCGGTGGCGGGGCCCCCTCCGTACACCCCGCCACCGCCGCCGCCGCCCGCGGGGGGAGGCACCGTGAACAGCTCGAACCCGTTCATGGGTATTCTGTACACGGCGCCGGCGACCCGCCAGTCGCGCATCACCTTAGCCAAGCAGCGCCCGTCGCCGGGCAGCGTCGCCCGCACCGTCGCGGCGAGCTCGTCCCGCGGGACGATGCTGTCCAACACCTCGGCTCCAGGGCCGCTCAGCGCGGCCCACGCAACCAGAATGGACACCCACATTCTGCCCGACGCATCTCCCTGGGAGGGGGAAATCTGAGTTAAATGCTTAGACAGGACACTGCCTTTCGTGCATGATTGATGCTAGCATCAAGTCTTAGGACTACTAAGACAATGATGAAGAAATACTGCTAAGAAATGCAAAAAGAAATGGGAGTATAGGACTCCCTAGGCTACTACGTAGGGTACTCGTCGCCTATCGTGGGGGATGCGCGCGAAGACGGCTCAACCCAGCCGAGGAATCAACTCGCGCCCCAGAATTAGGGGGTTACATCTAGTATAGGTGCAGTAGCGGGCAAATGAGCCCCCCAGCATGCTACTGCCTGCTGAAGGCACGGGGTATAACCCGCCATGCCACTATGATACGTACGTGGCGTTTTCCGATGCAAGGGTTGGTTTTGAAAAGAAGAGACTTGTGTGACTGTTTACTTGTCGCTGAGCTCCCTATGTTGTGCTGGTCCTTGGATCTCACCTTTTTGCTCTGAGCTCAGACTCATGCTTACCGATATTGTTGCCGATGGGTCTGTTGGGAGTTGTCGCCGCGTAGCGCCCTTTGATGGTGATCGTTAAGAGAGCACCTGGTTCTCCTCTGATGAGCGATCACTCGGACACCTTAAGACAGCTCTCGGTTCATCCCGCGTCGCCAGTCCTGCTTACCAGAAGTGGCCCACTTCGAACCAGGATTCTACGTCAGGGTTAAGTACCCCCGAGCTCACGCCCATTTAAAGTTTGAGAATAGGTCGAGGAAGCGATTTCCCCAATGCCTCCAATCATTCGCTTTACCTGTCACTGGAAGAGAGGAGCGGTCATTTTCTCACCACCTGCGCTTTTTCTCAGCCGGCTGCGAGGATCGAGAAGACCTCGCTTAAGCATGAGCCTGCAGCAGCACCCCCGTGTGGACTGCGACACTTGCAATACGTCGTACCTCGTTCCACGAGCACTGCGACTGTTGTAGACGGGAGAGCACGCGGGTTTGCCTCTACATTCTGGGCACAAGCCCGTACTCGTGTTCTCCGGTCGTGTCCGGGGCATCGTCAGGGTTGGACACCGCAGACTATAGGTATCGGCGCGTAACGGAAAGGAAAGAAAACACGGCCATGCCAGGGCATGTTGGGAGGCCAGATCAATACTTCAACGACTGGAACGGGGGCGGGGAGGGGGCGTGGGTGCTGGCTCGCTTTCGGTTTCAAACGGTAGGACGCGCAGGAGCTGCAGCGCAGCAACAAGCGTATGTGTCTCCGGTGGTTGCGAAATGGGTGTGCAACGACAGGGGTGAAGACGCTTGATACGCACGCAGAGAATGCAGACACCGGGTCATAGGCCCACCCGTAATATGTTGCTGCTTTGTCTTCAGCGTAAGAGGGGGGAAGTTGTGTGAATGGAATCGACACGTGCAGCTGGATGAGTCCGTAGACCGCCAGCCCACGTGGATAAAGCGGGAGCGGCCCAGGGTTGTATGAGACTGAATACCCTTCCGCAACTTAATGCGATTTTTATAAAGGGCAGAACGGGGAAGAGTTCACAAGTGAACGTGAAACGCGCAACAAACGGGGCCCTTCGGGGCGTATTCTCCGGCTAAAAGTCGGAGCGGAAACCGTGCCCTTCAAAGCTTACCGAATCATCCGCCTTCAGTGGTTTCCCCGTCAGCGCAGGTGAAGGCTTCCTCGGCGGCTGCGAAGCATCGACCGCATCCGGAGAACGCCCTGTCCTTTGGGCAACCATCAGTACCGCAGAAAAGAGCGGTGCTCTGATCCGCGAAGCAGGAGCTACAGCCCCCAAAGGGTGCCGCCGGCGGGCATATGCACGCATCGGCATCCGCCTGCGTAGCGTGGCAGGTCCCGCAGGCAGTGAACTGCAGCCCAAGCGCTTGGCAAGTGCCAAGAGGCGGCATGTTTGCCTGTCCGACGCACGTCGAAGCTTCGGTGTCGGAAGCCCAGCAGCGACCGCAGCCCGCGAAAGATCTCCAAGGCGGGCATGTCCCTCCCGTAGAGGGCGGCGGGGTCGGCACTGTGCTTGGAGGAGGTGAAGTGACGGTGCCCGGCGGTGAAGTGACGGGTGGTGTGACGCCGTCTGGCGATGGGGTGACTGGAGGCGAAGGTGCAACTGGGCACAAGAAAGGCAACCACAAGCACAACGGGTTCTCAGGCACAGGGGCACCCGGTACGGGGGTTCCAACGGGCGACGGCGGATAAGTAACTGCAGGCGGGGCACCTGGGCACCCAGGCCACAAAGGAAACCACGAGCACCATGGGACCTCGGGCACAGGGGCTCCCGGTATGGGGGTTGCAGCGGGCGGCGACACAGGCCACGACGGCCAAATTGGCCACGACGGCGGGTTGGGCGGCGTATCGGTGACCGGGGGGCTGTTGCTCTTGCTGTTGCCTTTGGAGTCACTCTTCGAGTTACTCTTCGAGTTACTCTTCGAGTTACTCTTCGAGCTGTCTGTCAAGAAGACGCCGCTCCTCGCAGATGCGCCAGCAGCGCACAATAAAAGCGCGACGCAAGTTGCTGTTCTCATTGTTTTGAGTGGATAAATATAGAGGATGGATACCTGGTGGTATTTGTTTAACCATGAGTCAAAGCTACACGAGAATGTACGATGGAAAGGAGCTATCCCACGATTCGTTTTCTGGTACTCTCGGTATTGGAGGAACGCATTGCACTCTGTTTCGCGTGGGCGACAGCACATTTACCTCCTTTGAGGTCGGGATGTTGTTGCGATAGTGGGGCCTTGAGGTCTCGCAACTGGCAGCCGGTCGAGTACTTCCTGCAAAGCAGGTGCTTATACAAAAAAGCAAACGAACCAACTGTGGTTCCGACGTTCCGGTATTTCGACCTTCAATCAGTTTTCTCCTCTTGCGTTGACGCACAGGTTGTACCTCTTCGATGAAAGGAGACGGGGCCAATCTTTTCGGTTCCGGCAGTGGCGCATAGGTAGGTCGTCGCAATGCAGAGGTAGTCAACAACGAGGCTTGAGTGCCTGGGTCTCTGTTCGTTGATGTGTCTACGGATCGCTTGCTGACGGGGCACAAAGTGTGTGCTGTGCACCGGCGTGGGGGAGGGCAAGCCGGGGGTGTAATTCTTCCCTACACACCAGGACAACAACGCACACACTCCCGAGGAACGGCCACGTTCAGGTAAAGAGGCGATACACACACTCGGGCCGGTAGCTCGGCCAGCCGCACAGCCATTGCCCTCGACCTTGGAGTATCCCGTCCGTAGTTCCAACTCCGACCAAGCACCTACAGGTTAATTTCCACTTTTTCCCCCTTTCCTATGAGTGCCTTCGCTCTCTTTGGCATTCTGGGGCTGGAATTTTGCGATTTCGAAGCATATCTTTCCGTTGCCGTCCTTGGAAGACGATAACAGACTAGTGCCGCATCATGTTTCTTACCTATGACCGTCCCTATCTGTTCGATTTGTTGTTAAATGGAGTGTTGACAACATGCGGACTTCACGTTTGTCAACACTCGAAGAATGTGATCGGAGAACTTTGGCGATACTGGCAATGACCGCGTTTCGGGGCCGCAGCTCGGATGGGCGGCCGCGCTTCTCTCTCTCTCTGGGATTTGCTAAAAAGTGGGATCTCGTTCCGATTTCTGCGGACAGTTCGGCCGCATGGAATCCCTAGGTGTATAATTTAGCATGATGTTATTTCCACCTGATCCTGACCCAAGTTTCGGGGTGTTTCGGGGAGTTTCGGGGAGTTTCGGGGAGTTTCCCTGTTTGGGACTGGGGGTCCCCATGCGGCTACCTCGCTGGCACTTGCGACCTGTGCTGCCGGTGCTTGCCTGGCACGTGCGCAAGTAATCTCCTGCACGCCTGGCCAAATGTGCTTGTCTTTGCCAGGGTGTGGCACGCTCACGACAGACTGGTGCCGATACCCCGCGGGCTTCGTTACTTCAATACCCCCGGTTCTCCTGCCTTCTTCTTCTTCTCCGTGGTTCGGAAGGTTTCGTGTTCATCCCACCGGGCGGTGGTTGACTTCGCTGCTGCTGCGGATGCGCCGCCGTCAACCACCCAATAACTGGATTGGAACCGTGTTCGTCGCAGCCGTAGCGTACAGACCCCACTGTCCCTTCCACTTGGTTACGTCGGGGCTCGTGCCCTCGGCCCGTTTCTTTGCGAATACGTCTCTTCCCTTAGGAGCCGTGGCTCCTTTTGTTTATGCGCGCAGGGCGCCTGCAGTTCGGGCTTTGGGTGCTTTCTCGATCGGACACCCGACAATACACCATTGGCTGTGCCGAGTGTGCCACGTTCAAACATTTGTCATTGCGCGTCATCCAGTTTACGGTCCATTCTGCGGAGTCCGCATCGCCTCACTTTGACCTTCACGAACGGCATTTTCCTTTTTTGCCATGGTGGTTTGATTCGGGCGCTTACGGTGTGGATCTTGGGGTTTTGTTGATTCGGGGGGTTGTGATGTGTGTTGTATTTGCGAAGTGGCGGCGCCTCGCTTCCCCGCCGCACCTCCAAGCCTAAATGTTTCTTCAACCATTCGTGCATAGACGTTCTGCCATTGGAGAGACACAAGCGTATGAGATTCTCCCTTTCCCTGCAGCCTACACGCATGCCCAATGATCTGGGTGATCATCAGGTCGGTGAACATGCAGCTGAAGATGCCAGTGGGGGAGGAAACCTCGTCAAGGTCGTAGGACGAATTCGGTCCGGTCTTCTTTGCGGTGAACGGGAATTCGGGGTTGAGCTCGACCTTGCTGCTTCACGACAAGAACTGATCGCTGCACCTGCTGCCTTCAGCACCGCGCTCTGAGTATTCGGTGGGCGGCCTCGCGGTGCCGGGTTTGCGGGGGGTGCCTGTGCCTGTCCTGTTGGCGGTCGGCCGGGGCGCAGGCTTTCGGTGCAGGGAAGACGGCAGCTGCTCCCTTGTGGGGTTAGGGTCTTCGGATCCGTAGCTTATCCGTTTCCAGCGACAAACGGGCTTCGGCTCGCGAATCCTCGTTTAGAGACGTTTGGGGCGGCACATCTGTCACACATTAACGCAGGTGTCCTAAGGCAAGCTCAGCGGGAACAGAAATCTCGCGTAGAGCATAAGGGTAAAAGCTTGCTCGATACACGATCTTCAGTACCGAGTTTGACGCCTGTTCTGTTGGTGGCTCGCCAAAAAAGTGTTCATAAAGTGGCCGAGAATCCGCGGGTTGGCCAGGACGACGTTGGACGGGTGGGTAGGTCTTCGTCTCGCTCGACTGAGCCGGTTCCTCTCAGCGCGGCCCAGTTGTACAGCACTGTGCACACTGTCTCCGGATTGGGCTGGAATCCGATACCGTGTTGGAGGCAGAAGCTTGACACCTGATAAGGGTCCACAGTAAGCGTGCCGCACGCATGTTGAAATGTTCGCGGGCGAAGCTGAGAGTGTTCACTACCGATGGCATCGCAAACCCTTCATCGCTCGCACAGTGCGATATACTCGCACTCCATCTCTGCTCGCCACGAAGCTGCAGCGTCGCACCCTGGATACCGCCGAACTCACGTCGCGAACGGTGTCTGTCCCAGCTCCCGCAAGAGTCGACCACCGCTACCTGACCAAGCGTGGCGACGTCGAGATGAAGCACTTGCTCGCGCACTGTCATTTCCTGTTACTGTCTTAAGATGTGGCTTAAACAGACTGTTGCCTTTTTTCAAGCTTTGGCTGACCAAGCCAGTGTTTGTGCTCTGCAAGGGTTTCGATGCACTCCGAAATGCGAGTACCAACAACCCCGGCAGCTGCGGAGGACTGGCAGCTGTGTGCAAACAAGCGTCACGCAATTAGAAGACGAGACAGGTCGCAACTCGTTATGCAGTGGTCGTCGGTTAGACTTTTAGTTCAATCTGTCGGGAGCAGTCGTTGTCATGTTCAGAAAGTAAGCACGCACCCGTGCTCGGTACGCGGCGGACTGAAAGCGCAGACAGGCCCGATGGAAGCATGGGTGAAGCAGAGACGAGCGCGGGCGGAGACTGAAAGCGCAGACAGGCCCGATGGAAGCATGGGTGAAGCAGAGACGAGCGCGGGCGGAGAAACGGGAAGTTGGGGCTACACCAACTCAAAGAGGAAACATCGACTCGGATATACCAGCCAAGAACAGCCAACCGGGGAACTCAGGGCACAGTGCCGCAAAAGGTTCGACGCCGCTTCAGAGTGCCCGTCTTTCGGTTCTGGACCAGTTTGCCCTCTGCAATCGAGCAGAGCTCGCTACTGCGGACTCTGTGCAGTAGCGAGCGTGTATGTCGCATACTACTGCGACCTTCGACAATTAAACGCAATGCAGGGTCTTTTAGCTGCTGGTCACGACTGCGGGTCGCGTTGTCGGTGAGGTCGAAGGTCGGGTTGTTGCCATCAAAGAAGTCAGTTGCGAGGTTGAAGCTTTTTATCCCGACTGTATCGCGACTGCGAGGAGGTCGTCCGCGAATAGCGACGAAGAAGGGTCCCTGACACGGCAAGGGTCGGTCGGAATCTCGTTGAATTCAGCAGTGAAATGAACTTCTTGTTGGTACATCTCTCTCGGCAGGCTCAGCCTGAACTGTTCCGTCAATGCGAGGATTGCGCACATAACAAAAGATTGAGTCGATTCACGTTGTATTTTTTTTTTTTTTTTTCGCGAACTGGTCGGTAACCTATGTAAAAAGCCATAGAGAAATGCAAAGATAGGGTTCAAAGGGGGTATGCTGGCAGAAGAAAAAAAGACCGAGAAAAGAAAGACAGGGCAAAAAAAAAAAAGGAATTAAAAAAAAGGAAAAGGCTTCCAAAAGGAGGGTGGGAAGGGGGACTTGCTGGAAAGGGAGAGGCGGGAGGGTGTCGGCTTCTGAAGAAAAAGGTCAGTTTCCGGGTAGCGATTCTCAAAAATAAAGAATTTTGTAAAATTAACGGAGCCACCGCTTTCACCGACAGCAGTATGCTGTGAAGGGGTCAAACGACGGGACGACGACAAAACCTCTTCGCGCTGCAACGTGCAGTTGAAGCGATAAAGCATGCAGTCCAGTTTCAAAAATGTTAGCCCCTTGTCTGGTTGCCTGCTAGCTGCCGTTATAATGATACTGTGGCTCGGCTTCAACTCGGACTTGAGTTTTCCTGATCCGCGCCGGCTGTCATTCCCCCTCGTAGTCTTTGGCCATACTGGCTTCATGAACAGAACGATGGTACTGCCGTCCGGGTTTCCCTAAGTTCTGTTGTCACGCGCGGCTTGGATCTCCGACTTGCTTACGGAAACTCTCCTGCCTGCATTCATTTCCTCAAAAAAAACTGTTTTATCCGGGGACTCGGCCGCATCATGCTTACTACGCGCTGGATGCGTCGCAGTCAGCACGTCTGTGTCATCTCGGAGGTAGTAGCTGCGTCACCCCAGAGTCGATGGCGGCGGATGAAAAGAATGCGCGAAGTGCCTCGGGTTGCGAGCGCTGGCTGCAGGACGGCTGCAGCATCAACACAGACCCTGCCTGCTCGAAAAGCACGAGTATAGGGGGTGGGTGGGGTGGGGGTTCGTGTGTGTGTGCGTATGTGCGGGGAAGACGGGAAAGAAAAAGAAAAACAAGGATTGTTCAGGTGTACTTCATTTAACTTTACTCTACAAAACCCATCCTCTGGAGGTGGGCAGGATCAGCGTCTCCTAAAAGCATGCGGAGTAGCGAAGTCTGTAGCTACGACCTACACATGGCGGCAATCTTGTTTACTACTCATTCATTTGCGTGCGCAGGGTAGTACCACGTTCCAGAAGAACACTAGGAGTATGCGCAAAGCACTTCCCTCCACAGGAGCCCGGCTTCGTGGCACCTCTTCTCGCGCCACACTCATCAGCAACAGGGGTCTAAGGCGGGGGATTTTAGAGTTAAGTGGTGCAGTGAAATCCCCGCACACGAAAACCCGTTTATAGCTGCCACTTTGAGAACTTTAAGGGGAGAGAACCCCCCCTGGGTCTAAGCACAAAAAAAATTCTAGAAAAGATATGGGAGGAGGGGATGGGTGTGCACGCGGGTGTGAGTGTTTAGGTTAGGATGCAAAAACATGCATCGTGAACGAGAGTGGTGATGGCGGGGGTGGTTCAGTGCTCACGCTGTGCTACCAGAAACGTTACTGGCCACCAAGTTGACAGAGGACAGCGGCTTCAAAGCAAGAAACAGCCCAAAAAAGCTACTCCGAGGGGCGGCCCATTCCGCCAATTTCAACAAAAGACTTCTTTTTTGCGGCCGGTCTGTCGGCGCGAGCACTGTGGGTGGATCCCAATGCCGAAAAAGTACTGAACGGGGAAGGCGGAGCATCGAAGAAGGAAGGGGGATCTTAGTTTCATGTTTGGCAGTGCTGTCGTTCAGCATGTTGGATGCTAAGATGAGGGGGTGTCGGGCTGCTCCTATCGTGCACCGCGGCACATCCTTTTTCTTGGTTGGTCTTCCTTCTTTCGCAGAAGTCGGAAGCAAGCAAAAACAGCAGCAAACGATTCGCGCCCGCTTTTACTTTGGCCTGGCCGCGCTGAGGAGACACGCCGGGTTGAAGCCAACGATCGGAGGGAAAATCGCGTCCTTGACATCCCAACCCCAATCCCAAGGGCTGCTTCATCGAAACCCCCCCCCCCCCCCTGCTGAAGGAAACCTCAGAAGTATTCGGGTAGCGGGGCTAGCGACGCAGGGAGAGCTGGCTGCGAAGGACGCCGTGTCCGAGGTGTTCCCCGCCACTGTGACGCGCCCCGCAGTCAGCACAGTGCGCAGGCTGCCCACGGCACGCACCCAGGGCACGGAAGAAGGTGAAAAGGTGGCACCCCTGCACTCCACCACAGCTCCAGCTCGCGAATAAACGAGTTCTTCTCGTCTGTTTGTTTGTTTTTTTTTTTTTTTTTGCCCCCCCCCCTCCTGCCGCTCTTCCTTTCTACACTCGGAACCGGTCCGAGTTGACGGATTTCTTTCTGGTCACGCGCAAATTTTGACTGCCGCGCTGCCGCGCTCGGCCAGCGTTTCAAACAGTTAAAAAGATGGGTTCTGGCCGATCTTGCAGCCCAGGATCTAGGCGGTGGTGCAAGTTTCACAGACCTAGTCCAGAGAGACCCGGCGTGCGGAACCAACCGGAAGTCCAGCTCCATAGAAACCCATGGAGAATGATTCGCGTGTTGGTACTTGTTCCGCACAATGCCATCGCTCTTTGCGGGATTTTCTTTTTTTGTCGGTTGTACAGTTGCACTGAAGGAGACACATGCGGAGTAACGTTGCACATGAGAAAGTCTAACGAAACCTACCAAAAAGCGTTGATCAGGAACATGCCAACGACTCCCTCGGGAGAGATCTATTCATTCCCGTCCGAGTCTGTTACTCCCTAGTTGCGTCATGATGTTCACTGATCGCATTGTTTCGGTTTTCAGTGCACGACTCGAACTCCGGACATGTTCAGGATGGGAACGGAAACTGTTGGGTACAAAAAGAACAAAGGAAGGAGAAAGAGTGCCAGAATACAATCCCTCACTTTCGTAAGAAAATGTGTTGCCGAAGGAATTGTAGAAGAGGGACATGGACGTATCGAAGGCAGAAAAAGCAAAAAAAAAAGAGGAAGAAAGAAGCGGACAAATGGCAAGGACCGAAAAGGCAGGACTAGGAAGCAAGAATTAAGAAGGGCAGGGCAAGCGAAGCTGTCGTTTCTTGTCCTGCGTACGTGCGACACAACCCCAGAAACATGGTCCAGGCGTCCGCGCCACGGCGGGCACACAAGTCGCCGTGGCTTTCGGCACACGGATTGCTTTCTGCACCGATTTGCTACGCGAGCAGAGAGTGTTTCCCGAGCACACCTTTGTAGCTGATTGTTTGTGGTGCCGGCCCACCATCAGCGCGGAGCACCACTGGGTACTTCTAGTAGCACCACTGGGTAATTAACTAGGACCAACCACGCGCCTCTTTTTTTGTTTTTCTTTTGTTTTTTGTGCGTGACGAGAAACGAAAAACTGCACGGTTGACCCGTCCTAAGAACATCCTATTGGCTTTGGAGGATTGTCTAATTTCGTTAGCAGGGGTGAAGTATTGGAATCCCCGGTCGTGTCCTTCGTTTGGAAGGCAGCCTTGCGGAGTGCTCAGCTTCGGAGCTCTAGGCGTCTTCGACCTGTGGTTGTTGAACAGTTTATCCCATGGCTCCACCACACACAACTGCAGTACAGGTCAGAGATTGGAAAGCATCTCCAACACTTACCTGGTTACGCACATTGGAGGGTAGCGAGGTCAAGACCGGTGGTTCTTCCGAAGGAGTGCGTAGTCTTGTTGTTTCCCAGATCAGCTTTCTAGGAACTCTGGGTTGCTCTGTTGAGTAACACGGTAGTTTTTTATCTGATGATGATCTGATTTTGCATTGTGAGAAAGGTGAGTGCATGCCTGGGTGCCGTCCTTGGCCTGCTCATCCTCGGACCAGAGGGTCAGGTTGTCACGGATGAGCTGCATGATGAGAGTTGCTTCCTTGTACTCAGCCTCAGGCAGGTCCTCCAGCTCCTGGACGGCTTCGTCGAAGTTTGTCTTCGCCAGCTCGATACCCTTCTCAGTGTTCTTCAGGATCTCGTAGTAGAAGACAGAAAGGTTGAGCACGAGGCCCAATCGCGTCGGGTTTGCGACCTGTTGTTGCGTGTTGCTTTGCAGCGGAATTGCGTGAATGCAAATACAGGCGCTTTGTCTGCCCGTAGGCGACCCTTGAGTGCACAACTGGACTTTGCCCCCACACACGAAGCCTGAAAACATTGCATAAGGCACAAACGTGAGTAGCTTCCTTGTGCACCCGCTTCGATAATATGGTGCGTTTGAACCTCTGTTTTTGACAGTAACTGCCAGGTAACTGACAGTAACTGGTAAACCTTTGGGGAGGCAGAATTTTTTGGCACTTTTGTACTTAGCAAATTTCACGTCCTGGGGTCGCCAAAAAGATTTCACCCATTTGTCGCCGAATACGCCCTCGCGGAACCTGGATACCCAATTGTGGGCTGCACTAGCTGTCACGCTGCGGGATATGGGAGCATGAAAGCGAAGCGTGAGACCCAGATGGGGACACGAATAGACAGGGGGTACTAAAGGGGCGTCGCGTCCGTTGAATAGCATCGCTTCCCGCAGGAAGTGGCAAGAGAACTAGCTTGCTTCCAGGCCCTTTCGGGTGTCTTTAAATCAACACGGAGAATGTGCACTTCATCGGGAAAGCATCGAAGATTCAGATGAGTGGAGGAAGGGGGGTAGGTCTCAGCGCTCTTGTTAAGGATCAGCCACTTTGGCCGGATGGCCGGATAAACCAGACCCCCCCCCCCCCCCCCTACAGTGCAGTTGCCTTGGAGGCTGGGTGGTCAAATTCTCTAAGGTGAAATGGTCAAAATTCCCTGCCAAAAGTGGGCCCACAAAAATTTTCCAAAGTGTGGTATTTGGGGTATTTGGGGCAAAAAAAAATTTTTTTTTTCTGACCGCCCACCGTGGTGACCACCTTAGAGTGTGACAGGTAGCGTCTCCCCCCTCCACAGTGAAAATAGCCTGAGGGGGGGGGGGGGGGGTCAGCCGGCTGATGGATGGATGGATGGTTCTTAACAAGATGCCTGGTAGGTCTGGCACGCAAAACGGTCGGGAGCAGATTCCAGTAGTTTCCAGGTATTTCTCGGTCGGTTCGGAGTGGCTCTGTGTCCTGAACTTTGCCCCCAAAAGGTCCCTTTTAAACAAATTGAACCCCCATCTGTCTGTAAGTGGTTTAGGTGCCCCTCTTTTGCTCGCCACTCCACTGCTCTATTTCGTGACGCGATTCGCCATGTGAGTGAAATGGAAGCCTTCGGCATTTGTGGGCGCTCCGGGCCACAGACCGCTGCGCTGCTACACTGCCGCATGCCCATCTCGTTTTGACGTCAAAACGAGATGGACAGCGGAAGTGTAGCGCTAGTGGCAACAGCGCAGCGGTCTGTGGCCCGGCTACGCAGGAAGTGGCAAGAGAACTAGATTGCTTCCAGGCCCTTTCGGGTGTCTTCAACTCAACACGGAAAGCAGTGGGCGCATGACATGCAGAATTCGTGTATTCCTACATCCATGAAAGCTACACCCTCCGTTTGTCTTCGCTGTTTGGGCTTCTACTTTCGCCCACCTTCTTTGTTTCTGGAGAGAGATCTTCCGCTACGGCTGCAGGGCCAGCCTTGGACGACGCCAAAGTAGTGACTCTGGCGACGGACTCACTGAAGGCGAGGGCGGTGGTGTTGTCCGCGGTCATCACCTTGAACTGGCAGCCCGCGAATTCCTTTGTTCTTCTATGATCCTCGTTCACTTGATGGTATTGGGAGACACCGGAAAAAGGCCACGCTTCATGTGCCGCTAGGCATAGGTGGCGGGCGAGTCGCGACCTGCCCCAGACTCGCCCTGAGGCCCTCGAGCCCCCTTTTTTGACGCCGAGACTCGTCCAACTCACCCTTTGACTCGCCTCACTCGCCCCAGACTCGCCCTCCAAGGTGGCACACGTCGAAGAACACACTCCGCCTTTTCCGACGTGTTAGCCGCTGCCACGGTGCTCAAGAAGCCCGAGGGGCTGCCAATCTTGTTACACAAGTGCAGGAGAAGGGGTAGCCATACATGTAACCCCCCGACGGGGAAAGCAAAAACGACAGGGGCTTCCGGCTCAGCCCTCGACGGGGGTGCAACGGGGGGCGCGACGGGGGGAGGGGGGAAACGGGGGACACGGGGGTTCGAGGTTGCAGCGCTTTAGATGCCTGATGTGTTCATTCTTTGCGCGGCAACGTTGTCAGACGGCTGTAGAAGAGAGCTGTGCAAGCATGTGCGTATGCATAGGCAAAATAATTGCGTGTCCACGGTGATGTTGGCCCGTTCTAAGATACTCAGCTGTTCCCTGATGGCCGAAGGTGCGCCTCCCATCTCGGTATCGTCGACAAAGTCCTCCCCACGTGCCCCAAGTCCCAAGTTCGGTTCAAGGGAGCGTCACATGCGAAGAGGTAACCGCGAACCGGCGATGCAGATGCTTGCCACAGATTCCGTGCATTCTAGCTCAAACAATAACTGTCGAAAACAGTCGTAGATTGCATCGTGTGGATGGACCGGTTTCCGACTTCTGTGCCTGTCTGTCCTGCGGACTCCTTGCTCATTCTGATGCCACCTCCCGTCTAATTTGCACGTTTCTGTTCTCTCTGCCCAGGTTCGTTTGCTGAGTTGAGGGTACCAGGAGTCGGGGGTTCCACTTCGTCCGCTGAGTTGGGGATTCCACTTCGGTGCACATAGACTAAGGATGATTTCCACGCCTCGACGCGCCAACAGCGCTACAGGTCTCAGCAGGAGGAGCTTGCCAAGACCCTCGCTCTGGTTCTAGCTATCTTCCACCCAAAGGGTACCAGAAAACGAGGTGAAACCCCCGACGGGGGTGTCTCGGGGGTTTCACGGTGGGCCACGGGAGTGAAAATCCCCCGTCGGGGAATACATGTATGGATAGGAGTGAGAATCGTAGTTTGATGTCTTGGGCAGAATACTGCCTGGTGAAGGTCTGCACATGTGCGGAGCTTCCAGGTAGTCACCGTCGTGTGTCGTTGTCGTCGTCGTCAGCGGCAAAAGAGTCACCACCATGCATCCGCAGAAACAGTCGGCTGTCGAATGTCTGCGATCCATGGTGGCGCGGTGTATCTTCTCGATGGCGTTCGTCATCGAGAAGACGCTGTCGACTCCCGTCACGCTTAGCGGTGCGGCTCTCTGCTGCCTTTCCCCCCCAACACGTGTTTCTCCACCAAAATGGGGTTTTCATTGGCGGCAGGGTATTTGCCCTGATTTTTTTGTGGGTAAACCCCGCACCTGAGTGGGTCGGAAAAGGCACAAAACCTTGACCCTGCATGGCACTGAGGGCGAGTGAGGGCGGGTGAAGACGAGTCGGGGCGAGCCGCGACCGCCACTTGTGGCCAGGATGGCAGTAGACGACGCACACACCGGTATTCTCTGTTTGGCGCACCGCTTTTTCCCTCTGTTCTCACTTTTTGTTTTTCTCCACTCTTTGAGCGACTTCCAAAAGGTGCACGACTTCAGTACACCACGTGAAAGCAGGCCATGGCACCCAGAAAAAAGTTGACCAGGACCGACCGACAGCAAAACTCTCGAAGTACAAAGTGTCCCAACAATAATTTTTGACATCCCCCCCCTGTTTTTGACAGTAACTGCCAGGTAATTGACAGTAACAGGCATGTAACCTTCTGGGAAAACCAAACGCACCATAATAGTATGGCTGTCGGTTTGCTTTCTTTCTACCGCAAACGCATACCGGCAAGTTCGATTTTGCGGTTTCGAGAGCGTCGGTGTAAGCCTCCAGTGCGGCCTGGGTGTGTGCATCGTCGTTGGTAGCCTCGACGTGGTACCGGTGGTAGTCGCCCTGCATCTTCTTGAAGAAGACTCTGTGGTGTTTGTGAGGTTGGGTCAAGGTTGTTTACAGTGCTTTGAGGCCTGAAGGGTCGATTTAGGTCATTACGGATGCTGTGTTCTTCCAAACATCGCAGTTCGCACCGTCGAGTTGCCGCAACGACGTTCCCAGTATATACAGAAAAGCCCCACTTTAAGTAGTGAACCGTCAAGTGTGCACTACAGCTGGAAACTTCACTAATTCGACCCGTTGAGTATAAAAACCTTCGCTGATAAAGCCCTCCACGAATGACCCATTTGCGGTACGCTCACTGTCGCTCTTCCCCATTTAGACTGTTTCGAGTTGCAAGCTCTTGTTCGTCGGGTTGCAAGAAAGGGTACCTGTCGTCGCTTCCGCCGTGCTTGAGCACGTCTTGGGAAAGAAGGTTGATGATGTCTTCGCAAATATCCGACAATTCTTGCTCGACGAGTTGGCGGTAGGCGGCGACCTGTTTTGTGGTGTTTTACGTGGTGTTTTGTTGTCATGTCTTGCGTTGGGCCGGGGCTGTTTCCTGGCCGGGTGGCACAACAAAAGCAGGAGATTGTTTGACGTACACCGATTGGCAGCACTGGTTTGCAACACTGCTGGCGTGTTGGGACTGCAACTGGTGTGCATTGTTTTTTGACTGACTGTCACACTCTGTGGGCAGGGTTGGGGAGTCTGATCAGATCTGATGCTGATTTTTCTGATTTTTCAGAAAATCAGAAAAATCAGAAAAATCAGATTTTTTCAGATTCTGTGCATAGTACCACATCCCGGTGCAAGTTTTGCAAAAAAAAATCAGTTTTCCACAAAGTTTCGTAAAGATTCCGTCTGGGAATGGGCGGCAAGGGTCAGCACCTGGAGAAAGAAAAGCGGATTCCGCTCCGGGTGACCATGTGCGCACCAAATTAGCCTCGGAGACTCTTGTTTTTACGTGCAGATTCCTCATTGCCAGCTCCCAAGACTCCTGCCTGTTCACCACACCAGACACTGTCTGTCCGGTGTGATAATAAGGGGGTTTGAGACACATTTAGGGGCTTGCCCACTTGGGCCACCTTGGGGGTTAACAATGGAGGAAATTTGGCAAAAACGTTGCGGGACGGAAAGAGCTATCCCTGGCATGTATCGGCACCTTTTCTACACTCGATATAGCCTAAAATCTGACCCCCAGGTGGCACTTCAGACTTTGGAAAAACCACTCCGCCAGGAATCGAACCAGCACCCTCAGCACCACATGTGGGTGTGGGAACCGCTGGACCACGTGCTAAAAGAAAGCGGGCCATTTCTATTCGGGTTCGGGTGGTTCTCAGAAATTATTGAATCCGAGGAAAATGCCATCGACAGCGAAATCAAGCTGTAAGATTGGACTCCCGGCTTCAGGAGCGTTCCACATTGAACTTCTCTCGAAAAAGAAGCTGCTCTCGAGTGGGGAAGCCCGTGGAAACCCCCAAACCCCCACTGAGGACAAATAATATTGTATTCCAAGACTATGCTCACCAAAACCCCCTTTTCAGCGTACCTATTGTATTTGCCAATAATGTTTGTATTTGACTACCTACAGTATTTGACCCCCCCAGTAGAATACGGAAGACAGTAGGGAGTGTGCCCGACTTCTCGGCTGTCCGAGAAGCGTGCGAGTGCTCAGAGACTCCGGACCGAGCGAGAAACAGTCCCAAAAACGACAACTCAGTGCATCGAACCAGCGCACCGGTGCGCTGCACCGCACCGGTCCGCCGTCCACACTGACTCTTGCATACAAGTTGAACGAGTGCGTGTGGAGTAAGATGGATTGTGTCTGGCGCTCTCTCTCCCTTAGGGTTGCCGCCCGAGGGAACCGGCTGTGAGCCGAAACTCGACGCCGGTCTCTCCGGACTGCACCAGGAGAGAACTTCGCGGCGGATCACAAAACACCCGCCCTGCACGAGGCACACGCCCAAGACCCGGCACGGCTACCGTAGCACCCTCCATGTTTGCACCTCCTCGGATGCTACGGTCGGGAAGGGGCTTCAATGTAGTTGGGAAAACACGTTCCGCGTTGTCTGCGTGTGGGGTTAGTGCCGCAGCAGCCGCAGATACGTCCTTCGCCCTTGTGTGTTCCTGGTTGGTGGTAGCGGTGTTTTGGTTCGCTTTTCCACGGTTGGACTGCAGATAGCCTGGTGCACTGCATCTTGTGAAGGACCCACGAACGTACTGGTCCCCGGGGCTATCTTTCACGGATCTCCTCATCGGAGCTGAAGGAGAGCAAAATTTTGTCGAAAAAGTGCTGTGTCTCGGACCAGCGAAGAAATTTCACCACCCAGGGAGTCGATTCCCGCCCTTCCCAATGAAAACCCACTACTGGGGTGGCCGGCTACATTGGAGACACACCAAATTTCACAAAAAATCCCATGTCTTTCACATGATATCACCAGTCGCTCTTGGGAACGTTTATGTAAGAAAGTGGAACCACGTGAGACACTGTGAAACACTGTGAAAAAGCGACCCGCGCCCTGCACCCCCACGGCCTCTCCCGCAGCCGCGCTGCGCGCACGACGACGACGACGCGCCGATCTCGGCGACGACGGCACTGGCCTCGCCGGCCCGAACACACCGCGCCCACCCGGCCCCGCCCGGCCCTCTTCGATGGCAGGCCCTGACACGGGCCCTTTTACTGATTCTGGTTCCGACCCTCCACGGGTCACACAACGATCGCGCCCTCCCGCCGGCTCTTCCCGGCTACTCGCGTCCTCCGCATCGCGGCGTGCCTATCGGCGCAAGCGAGAAAGCGAAGACTCCGATTCCTTTTCGGATTATGAGATCGTGAGCAACTGCCAACAACAGTTGCAGCCGACTAGAGTTGCGCCGCGCCGAAAGCGCGGAAAAAGTGACCCTTCTGGAGTCACGTAGCGAAAAGCTGGCATAGTGTGGTACTCATTTGCTTGCAAATGACTCCCCACTAACGCAACAAGACGACGAAAAAGCGTGAAAGGGACCGAAATTCTGGGAAGTCTTGGGAAATTCTTGGGAAGATTTTGGAAGTTTTTTGAATACTTTTCCAGTTTTTTGGGGGCTATAGACTCCCTACCAACGTGAACACCAGCCCGAAACTGGGGAAATGGGAAGAAGAGCGAAGGAGAACAAAATTTTGGAGAAACTGTGAAACAGTGGGAAACTGAGCGAAGGAACAGGGGTTCTTTTTTTATGGTAACAAGCTTGCTTGTCCGCACCGCAGGCGTCACTTGGCATCGACGACCATCCGGCATCGCCTTGTCCGACCGCACGACACCCCCTGACATACCCCCCTGACATACGATCGCATAGCCAACGCGCCCAGTACGGATTCGGATGATCGCACCTTGGCTACGACGTCAGGTCGTGCTTCGACGATGAGGCTCTCGACGCGCTCCTCTCTACCGTACTCTTCCAATTTCTCGCCGAGGTCGCCCTGCATCGCAGCATCTGCCCATTCAAACGCTCTTATCGTTGCTGTTGGAGCCCCAGGGTGAAACCTCTCAACCCACTCCTTCAAAGGATGGAACGCGCTCAGGTCTTCAGCATAAGCAGGGCAGAATGAACTAACTTTTGGTGACCCTTTCATTTTCAGTGCAGAGTCGTCCCGCGAACTCTCCAAGCGAGACATCTCTGTGTAGGGACGGCTATTTGTGCCTCGCTCTGCGGAGCGGATTCCATTCGGTAACGGCTGCCTCTGCGGAGGCGGTGGCTCAGCGGAGCAGGTTTCCTCTCGAAAAGGGTGCCTCTGCGGAGGCGGGTGCTTTGTGGCACGCATTCCCTCTCGCAAGGGGTGCCTCTGCGGAGGCGGGCGCTCTGTGGCACGTTTTCCCTCTGACAAGGGGTACCTCTGCGGAGGCGGTTGCTCTGCGGAGCAGGTTTCCTCTGGCAAGGGCTGCCTCTGCGGAAGCGGGTGCTTTGTGGCACGCATTCCCTCTGGCAAGGGGTGCCTCTGCGGAGGCGGGCGCTCTGTGGCGCGTTTTCCCTCTGGCAAGGGGTACCTCTGCGGAGGCGGTCGCTCTGCGGAGCTGGTTCCCTCTGGTAAGGGGTGCCTCTGCGGAGGCGGGCGCTCTGTGGCGCGTATTCCCTCTGACAAGGGGTACCTCTGCGGAGGCGGTTGCTCTGCGGAGCTGCTTCCCTCTGGCAAGGGGTGCCTCTGCGGAGGCGGGCGCTCTGTGGCGCGTATTCCCTCTGACAAGCGGTACCTCTGCGGATGCGGGCGCTCTGTGGCGCGTTTTCCCTCTGGCAAGGGGTGCCTCTGCGGAGGCGGGTGCTCTCTGGCGCGTTTTCCCTCTGGTAAGGGGTACCTCAGCGGAGGCGGTTGCTCTGCGGAGCACGTTCCCTCTGACAAAGGGTGCCTCTGCGGAGGCGGTAGTTCTGCAGAACAAGCTAGAACACTGGCGCATGCAGATGCGCGGACAGTCCTTCTGTCCGTCGGTGGTCTGGGGTCACGCAACCCCAAAGATAACGCCTCAGCGTTGTCACCGATGCGTGTCTCGCAAGGAGCAGAAGCTCCTCCCAATCGGCACCGCCCCTCGCCAGGTGCTGTAGAGCACCCCTCTTCCAGCTGTGACCGGAGCAAGCCGGAACAACGCTTTTTGCCGCCCGCAGCAAAGTCGGTGCGGTTGCCTTGCCAAACGTCCCGCGGTGCGCCAACCACCTCCTCACCTTCGCCGCCAGGTTCAGAGGGAGCTTGTACGTTACCTCCGACTCGTGTAGCCGAAGACTCGCCTCTTTCGACGTCCACCAGGTGATTCGGATTACACCCGGGGCCTGCATCGAAACGTCCCCCGGCCTCAGCGCAGTGAGGTCCGCCATCCTCAGCGCACAACTCCAAAGGAGTATCGCCGCGGCCGCGAGTTCCTCGTCTCCCGAGACGACGTCGAGGATGCTCCGTGCTTCTTCCAAACGCAGTGGGTGTGCGTGACTCGGCGTCTCTCTCCTTTCCAAGCGGCGTTTCAGGATGGCCCTCTTCGTCGTCGCCAGATCCGCCGGTGGGACACCCCATCTCGATCCGAGTACGCTTACGTACTGTTCCACCGACACAGTGCGCATCTTCCCGGTCCTTGGGCGGCCCCGCTTGCCTGCCTCTCGCGTCGTGTAGCGAGCAAGCTGGGCCTCGCCCATTCCGTCTAGCATAGCCGCCGCGAACGCTCTGATCCGCAGGGAAGCGGGTGCCGCTCGAAGCCCTGCCACTTGTGAGAACTTTTCTAGGGTTCCCTCCATTGACAGCTTCTGCCTCCTCGTCGAAGCTGCGATTGCAACGGATTCGAACTTCTCTATCCTTCCCTCCCACGACGCCTGGGAGGGGAGTCAATCGTTTTTTGGGCTCCGCTTTGCCGACGCTGGCCCGGAGGTCCTTTGCGGAGCGGACACGTGCCTGAACCTACAACGCTCACGAACGCAACGCCCATTGCGGAAATTGTGGCAGATCCCCGCCGGCCCCCTCGCGTTCGCAACCCGGTCGTTCCCGCGCTGCTTGACAACGGCCTTCAGTCGTCTACGGGCCTCCGCAACGTGTTTCGGGAGTCGCGCCGTCTCCTGGATGCCGCGCATCTCATGGCCCGCCGCCGGGTTCCTCGTGTCGTATATTGCTTGTAGTTGTTCATATTCGTTGAACAGACGCGTCAACTTCAGCATCCACATCGGCGCGGCCGACGTCGGACCCCGCATTCTCAAATGCTCTCGGACTTTGGCCGTGACGTCGTCTCGTCTTTCCTGCAGCTCTCGATTGCTGCGAAAACGGTATAGGCGACACCGCACCTTCGAGGAGAAGAAACCCTCTGACCCCAACCGGGGCGTCCTTCCAAAACGCCGCGTCTAGCGTCCGGAAGTCGTCATCGTCTTCGTCCTCGTCTTCGTCCTCGCCGGGCATTCCATTATTTCTGCGAGGCACCTGTTGGTCCAGCAAATCCAACGCCTCATTCTCGTCGCTCACTAGGGCCAGCTCCTGCAGCGTATCCGGATCCAGCTTCGACCAGAAACCCGGATACTCGTCTTCAAACGCGTCGAAAATGGTGCCCGCTCGATCAGCGCCCAGCCCCGGCAGCAACGCTTCGGGACGCAGGGGTGCTGGCCTGCTTCGTTTCGCTCGCGGTTCCTCTGGGTCCTCCAGCGCTCTTCCCCGCTGCTGCTGCTCCCTCAGCCGCTCTTCAGCTTCCCTCAGCTTATCCTCGCGCTCTTTAAGAGACCGCTCCAGCTCCTCCATCTTCTTCTCCCGTTCCAGAAGCTCATCCCCGTTTCTCGCCTGCGCCTTCGGGGGCATTTTGAAGTTTTTTCCCCTGACCTGCGGGTCAGTGGCGCCAAAAAACCGGAAAGGGAGAAGGTGTGTGTTTGGGTGTTCACCTATATTGTTGGGAGAATAAGACTAAGCGTAAAAAGACTGCGTGTTTTTTTTCACCGAGCAAAAATTCATCGAATAGCTCTGTCACGTAGACCAGCGAAGAAATGTCACCAACCAGGGATATATTCCCGTCCTCCCCAGTGTAAACCTGGTTATCTCCTCGCCCGGTGCCCTGCACCTCGTCGGGACCCACGAACCACGCACATGATTTCTGATCTCCGAGTCTACTTTTCACGATCTCTTCATCGGAGCTGAAAGCGAGCAAAAAATCGTCGAAAAAGGTGTGCTACATGGACCAGCGAAGAAAAACCACCAACCAGAGGATCGATTCCCACCTCGCCAGCGTTTACCTGGTAGTTTCCACACCCGGTGCCCTGCAACTTGGAAGGGTCCACGAACCACACACACCTTTTTCCCCAAGTCGATTCTTCACGGATCTCTTCATCGGAGCTGAAAGCGAGCAAAAAGTCTCGTAAAAGGTCTGCCACGTGAACCAGCGGGAAAATGCCACCAACCAGGGTATTCACTACTATGTGAGCGCACCAGCAAACCAGAAAAGCCAGAGACAGGCCCGATTCTGGGAGGGGGGTCGCTAAAAAATCGCTAAAAAACGGAAATGAGGCGAAACCCATGGGTGGCCCCTACCCCAGGTTTTTCACCAAGCAAAACTTTTCGAAATCTCAGCCATTCTGAGCCATCGAGCCACCAATGGCTGGCCAGCCAGTGGCTGCCACTGGCTGCCAGTGGCTGTGGTGCACGGTACTACGCAGAATGGCGACCGTGCCACACTAGATTCGTAGAATTTCGTGGGTCATTGTCGCGGAATCTTTACGAAATTTTGTGGAAAATGGTGCGTTTGACAGGTCTGCGCTGCCAGTAACTGCCAGTAACCATCGGGTAGACTGCCATGGTACAGTGGGATTTCAGAAAAAAAAACATTTTGTGTACTAAGCAACTTTTTGGCCCAGAACCCGAAAATTTTGCCCACACTCAAACACCACCACATGATACTTTGAAGTTTTATTTGAGGTGCCAAACCCATTTTTGCGTTTATTTTTGACTCAAATGTCAAAGGTTTCCCGTAACAGGTGGACTACGAATCGCCTCCCTTCCCCCGCACAGTGTGGTGGCGCGTTTGGCGTGGCGCGGCGCGGCGCGTTTGGCGCACCCTGTAGCCCCAAAGAAATTTAGGTTCCCACGTGGGCAAAAGTGTGCCTCGGCGGAATTGATACCCAGCCTGGGTCATTTTTCAATGGGCACAAACAGTGGACTCTGGTTTTGGCAAAGTGTGGTGATATTTTCCCGCTGGTCTACGTGGCAAATTTTTTCCGACGACTTTTTGCTCGCTCGTTTCTCGGGTGAAGAGATCGGTGCCAAATCGACCCGGAAACGTAGGCGGATTATTGTGGTTCGTCGGCATTTCATTGCTGCAGCGTACATTACACCCGCATTGCACCCGTCAAAACCGGTCCAAAAAGGCTGCTTGCAGGGATCGATCCCCTGGAAAAAGCGTTGGTTTTCACTGGCCCTGGAAGGACAGGGGGTGTGGGAGGGCACCAGAATAGGTTGACACCCTCTGAGAACAGGTTTTCTGGAAGATTTCGTCATCTTTCTTCTCACGGGATCAAAAATTTGTCGGAACGCACGCCGGGATCGCCGAGAAAATGGACGAATGATGATCCCAAAGTGAAGAAGTAGCCAATTCCTGGTGAAAACACTGAGGGCGCGCCAATCGCGCCAAACGCGCCATACAGGGTTTTCTGGCGCGGCCGTGGTGCGGCTGGCGCAGGAGCCACACTGCCCCGCACGCGTTTCTACGGGGGGAAGGGAGTGAACCGTTCTAATACCCGACATCTCCACGGCGTCAGATGTTGACTGTCTCCGGAGTGTCGTTCATCGGGTTGCCGCTGGAAGTTACTACGAGCCTGTGCAGTACTGCCCGCCCGATGAGGAGGTAGCAAGTGTGACGAGAAATCTGGCACTTGGACCGTCTGTTTTGGAAGGGATGCGCGGGAAGATGAAGAAGGTCCTCCAAATCATCCAACGCGGGACGAGCTCATTCGACAAAGGTCTGCTGCAAAGAACGAGAGTTGCCTTCGGTTCCACTCAGTGCGTCTAGGTCGAGAAAGACTGTTGTGGAACAAGTCCAAGCAGGAGGACCTGGTGGCTGGCAGAAAGAGGAAACGAGAAGGCCTGCTCGCATCGATTCGCTCCGATTCGACTGCACGAAGGAGTGGCCTGCGCTGCCGTGGGCCCGATCGCACCATTCACGCGGTACCATAGGATTGTCCCAATGACTCAATGGTTCTTTGCCAGCAGAGAAGAAGGCTGTACTGGCGCGCGGAAGCGCAGCTGGTGAAACAACGTCCTCCTTCAACCAGCTTGCGAGCTCCTTTTCCACCACACCTTGCTCAAGGACACGCCTCCGCGAGCCGCCGCGAATCCCAGCGTCGTTTAGACGCTGTGGGACCTTTTCCGGAAGCTGCTGGGAAGATTCACTGGGAGTGCCACCGCTTGCTGCTTCGTCAGGTACCTTTTTAAACCTTCCTCTGTTCCATTATGCAGCAAGAATTGCGGAATACATCACACTCGCCACGGTCATCTTTTCTGGCAACTCGGTGTCCATAGGGCTGAAGCAAGCCGGCTGATCGCGCTACGAACTTGGCTGACATTCAGCTTGTCGGATGATCCAACGCCCAACTTCACAAAGATACACGAAAAGCGGGTACATGACGGTCTGGAAGGTTGCCCCGAGGAGGCATGAACTTCCCAAGCCATTGCAACTCTGAAAGAGGTTGTCGAGAACTTCGTCAAGATGGTGACGAAGACTGGTGGATGAGGATGAGTGCAAGACAGATGGCACGTTCAGCGAAATGTGCGCCTGTTTTTCGAGGAGCGCTTTTTTAAGAGCCTTTCGCGCGGGCAGATGCTACCACGAGGGAAAAAAACGAGAGTATTTGTTGCCCCTCCTCCCTTCCAAACTCAGAAAACCCGAAACCTGGAGAAAACATTGCCGAACAAAAATGAAAAAAAATCTGGGTGGAGGTCAAATTTTGCTAAGTACACCCAGCGTTTAAATCACGTACACCCCTGCTCTGCGCTGCCAGTAACTGCCAGTAACAGCCAGTAACCGCCAGGTAGACTGCCATGGGACATAACCTAAAATCAAACGCACCAGAAAACTGATTTTTTTGCAAAACCTGCACCGGGATGTGGTAGTATGCACAGAATCTGAAGAAATCTGATTTTTCTGATTTTTCTGATTTTCTGAAAAATCAGAAAAATCAGATCAGAAAAATCAGCATCAGATCTGATCAGACTCCCCAACCCTGCTGTGGGTGTGAGATGTCCACTGTTTTTATCAAGACACCACTGCTGGTGCCCCCCTGGCAACACCTGCGTGCAAACACGTTGCCAGTCGTGCGATGCGTGGTGCGTCGGAGAGTGGGGCACCAGACGTGCAGACGCACATCTGGCTTGCATGGGCCTTGTCGAAATCACCCGCCGCGGAATGTTCCCCCAGTGGGCTTCTCACAAACGAAAGAGACATACCTTCTGGGTGTTGCCGGTCGCCTTCTGGTGCTCTCTCTGCTCGATGGAGATGAGGATCCGCCACGATGTTCTGCGGATGCCGACGCTGTTCTTGTACGCGACGGAGAGCAGGTTTCTTTCTTCTTGCGAGAGCTTCGGGTTTTCTTTGACGACAGCCTTCATGCACACAACCATCTCGTCATATCTCTCGGCCTGCTCCGCGAGCTTGGCTGCGAAGATGAGGTCTTCGCGGTTTGTGGGAAGCTTGAACTTGGGCGACGGCGTCGTCATTGTTATCACTCCTCTCTTGTTGTGTCCCGCTAGGGTCGGGCTGGTCCGCTGCTTCCTTCTTCCGTACCCTTTCTGTTCTTCCTTCCTTTCGTTCGGATAACCCCCTCGCCGCCCTTTTCTTCCTTCGGGCTCTGGTGGTGTGTCACAATGCCAAGAGAGTTGAAGTATGGTTAAAGTAAATTGGTGGTGTCGCCTGAGGGGGTGATCTCAGGGTCGTCTGCGTGAGTAAAGCCACTGAGAAGCGGCTGTAGTAGTTTTTGTCCGAAGCAGCCGGAGACAGCAGACGCACGGACGGGCCTTGCTGGTTTGAACTTGATGACGATGAGGAGGTTGACCAGGGCTTCCAACCCGCCTTCTGCACAACACAGTTACAGCGCGAGGGTTACAACCTCGGGCTCCAGATTCCGCCACTTATGACAGCTTCTTGTGAGGGACAACGGTGTGACACGTCACGGGGGAACGTAATTGATAACCAAACTGCTTTTATTTTCCCCCGAGGGGGTGAGAGATGCTTTTTCCTTCTTTTATTCATGGAGCAAATTCTCGGAAGAAAAAGGTAGCTGCTAGACTGCTGGACAAACAATGCCCCGAAGTGGTGGTAAGGCCACAAAACGCGAGTTGCGCTTCATCGCATTGAATACACCGGGACCACGAACCGGAAGTTCCAAAGGCAGTTTGAAACGGATTGCTTCTCATGTCGAAATATGGAGGAAAGCAGGGGGGCTGGGGGTTGCAAGGGAGAAACACCGCGACGTAGCCAGCCGAAAAAAGAAAAAAGGAGAGCACATGACTGGTCCTTTACGACTTGCTGTCGTAGATCTGGCGAGTCCTGTGAATACTATGGACGTAACCAGAGCCGTATTCATGAAGTCGCGAACTGGCGAGCTTGCGACTTCATGAAAAGATACGCCCATTTGCAAAGGAGTCCTCGTTGTGACTCTGGCGACGTCCCATGACTTGGACTATTTGTGACTGGAAAGAACCCACGACGCATGGCTTGAGCGGGTTTTCTCTCATTCCTCGCGGTGATGGTACGGAAAATGCGAAGGGAGGAAGTGTTGGCGGAGCGCAAACAGGAGCAGTCCATCCAGTGGGGGGGCAACGCCCCTCGTCGAAAGCTGCAGGGCAAACTCAGACCCGCGCTGCCCTCGTTTTGGGGGGACTGGATAAGACGAAGCCGGGGGGGAACCCTCGGTGGAGCGGGAGAGGATCTGCAGCCGTCGAAATGTCGTCCAAAGCTGAAAAAAGAAGGGCCAAGCCCATCAATAGACACCCCCTCCAAGTTTCTTTCAGGGTAGCTAGAGCCAAAAGGAAGGGTGGTGCTCGGTAAATCCAACGAAGAGCAGGTCAAGAGGCTGACGCGAAATAAGTTGCTGGTGTCCCACAAAGGTCGGGCATCCCCACCCAGAAGGCACGTTTTCAGAATGAAAAGTTCGCTTGGAACAATGTGCAGCCGCCGGGTGACCCTTCGAATGAACGTAAACAGCTAGTATCGGGGTGGGTACCTGTGCGGCTTGTACGATTGGGCATCGATTGCGGATACGGCTGCCTTCTGATGCGACTATACAGGGGAACTCGTCGGAGCCAATTGCGCGAAAAGGTCGACCCTTTGGATAGGCGGGGTGGAATAGAATCCGGCGGGTTTTAAGTGTCTCGGTTAAGGCGTCTCCATGGTCTCCATGCGGTGTGTGAGCAGCAATCCTTATGCTCGAACTTCAGCAACCTTCAGCAGGAGGTCCGTTGCACGCGAGGTAGCAAGTTTAGCGCCAGTACCCGGGGGGAGACCCCCAATCCGTTTCCCGTGTGCACAAAAACCGCGAGATACTGAAACTCCGCAAAAACGTAAATTTCGGGCGCATTAGACCCCGAAACCCAACAAACCTCGAAAACAATCTTCGACCGGAAAAGTGTAAGAGGCGGGGTTCGAACCCGGGCCGACCGGCCTGAAGGCCGGCGCCCCGCTCACTCTGCCACCCCTATGCATTTTGCCAGGAGGGAAAAAAATCTTGCTCTGCACTATTATCTACATGGATTTACAAAGATCTTTGCATTTTTCCACATGTTTTTCAAAAGTAACTACTTCTTTTGTACATCTTTGTGTAAAAAAGAAAAGAGAAAGATCTTGAAAATTTTGTAAAAATGTCCTTGTGAGTTGAGTGGGGGTGTGTGGTCCTTTTTGAGGTGAATTGCGCGCTGTCGTTGCCTCTCCCTTAAGGTTGCAGCCCAAGGAAACCAGCTGTGAGACAAAACTCGGCGCCAGTCTCGTCGGATTGCACCAGAAAAGAACTTCACGGGTTACAAAACACCCGCCCAACACGAGGCACGCGCCTAAGAATGCACGGCCACCGTAGCACTGGTAGACTATAACCTATGCCTGTTTCACATGTACATGCGATGGGTTTTGCCATAGAAGAGCTTTGCGGCCTCCGGCATCTCATCGAGGTTACGGTCCTCAAGATTCATCGGGCCTTCACGAGCCTCAGGCTCTCCGGGTCCGCGACGAAATCTGTTGTTGCCACGGAGCCAGCGGATTTCGAATCAGTGAGTCGGAATCAGTGGAATCGGACACTGTTTACTTGGTCCGAGACGAGAGATATGCTAATAGCTCGGGGGCGAAGCCCGGGGCACTTTTTTAGCCTACCGTCGTACGCGTTTTTCTCGTAGTCTATGCTCGGGGGTTTCCGCCGGGTTTTTCTCGATCCGTGACTCGGCACCGGGTATTTGCCGCACAATTCAGGCCTGCAGGCCCTCGGCCGAGGACACTTTTCCGGTCGAAAATGATTTTCGGGGGTTGTTGGTTTTCGGGGTCTATCATGCCCGAAATTTGCGTTTTTTGCAGAGTTTCTTAATAACTCGCGGTAGTTGGGTCCCCTTGGGTAACGTGAGTCAGTCTACCAGAACTGAGCATCGCCCGAACGTTGCTTCACCCAAACTTTGCTCCACCAGAAGTTAGCTTCGCCCGAACTTTGCTTTTGCATCACCACAACTTAGCAACTTAGTTTCGCCCGAACTTTGCTGTTTTCCGAACTTTACAACCCCGTAAATCATTGTCGACCGGAAAAGTGCCTCGCCCGGGTTCGAACCCGGGACCTCCAGCCCTGAAGGCTTGCGCTGTTCACTCTGCCATCACGGTGTCATTTCCAGGGGGAAAACTTCCTATGGAGACCCTTGAAGTTGAAATGACACTATAAAAAGTGCTGGGCTTCGCGCGTAGAGGCAGCAGTTTGGGTTTAATGTGCCTGACATTTGCGTTTTTTGCCGAGTTTCTCAATATCTCGCGGCTTTTGGGCCCTTGGGTGATTTGAGTCAGTCAACCAGATTCTTCCCGAACTTTACGGTTTCCCGAACTTTGCTTCGCCCGAACTTTGCTTCGCCCGAACTTTGCTTCTCCCGAACTTAGCTTCGTCCGAACTTCATCGCCCGAACATAGCTGCTCCCGAACTTTACGGTTTCCCGAACTTTAACTGCTGCCTCTAGTCTCGCTGGGCGCCGGTCTTTACCGGCGCACATGTACTTTTTCTCATGTGGAGTTTACGCACTTGCATCATTCCATCCGAGCGTTCCGTCTGTTCATTACAGGATCTGTCGACAGGCATCTGAGCATAGCAGGCAACTGTTCATTGCAGGAATCTGCTCGCTATAGGCCTCGCTCAGTAGTGACTACAGGCAATCGTTCTCCCAGACATTTGTCCCTCACAGGCATCTGACATTTACATCTGATCTTTACAGGCACCTCATGATCAGGCTCATCTGATTGTCACAGGGTGGGCGTTTGTTGCAGTAGAGTGATTGTCAGGCCTTCGACTACCCTGAGCAACGCACTGTGCACACAGTCGGTGTCTACGTAACAGCAGACGGTTCACGGGTGAACGTCGTTGTGGCCGCAGAAGGGGGTCGTGGGGTGTCAGCGGGTGTCCGCCGCTTCTTCTCGCCGCGTTTGCAGAGCCCTCGCCGAGCTTTATTGGCCGTGTGAGCAACCATTAAAGCACAGAAACTGCAGCAACTACCTTGACGTTTTTGCACAAAACTTCGTCTTCTTGCTGCGTTAGTTAGTGGGGAAACAAAATTTCAAGATCCTTTTTTTCTTCAAGATGTGAAAAAAAAAAAATGGGCAAATCCAACAACTTCTGAAAAGGAGTTTGTCAATCCATGTATCTAGTCCAAAAACAATACAGTTTCATAATTGTTGCAAGAAGCCGGGTTGGCTCGAATAGAACCTCCAGTCTCGAAACATATACTGGACTCAAGAAGCAAAGCTGTGCACGAACGCAGACGTTACCGCAAGATCCGCAAGATCTCGATATACTAGCAATTCGGAACACAGTTACATAAGACGCCAGTGGAAGAAGCTGCGTACCATAGCTCGAGAGGCTGGTCTTCCGAACTCAGAAGAAAAAGTTGGAAGAAAAAACCCTCGTCAAGTTGCTCAATCTTTCCTAAGGTGGCCTCGTTAGCCGCCATCTGTACTTTGCAGAAGGCACTTCTGACCAAATACTTCTCTTTCATCATTCCAGGGTTAAATTTTTGCAATGTGGGTTTCTGACCCTTTCATGGTTCAATGGTTTCGTAAGAGTCAGTTTCTCGTTTTTCGTTGACTTCTGTCTGTTTCCCCGCCTTGAGATGCCCAGAGCGAGATGCCCTGAGGCCGATTGGTGGTACCATATGTGGTTACACATAGGAACAGTACCACCATGTAGGACACTTTTGACCCCATTTTTTACCCACATCATACGGGGGTGAGTAGTAGTAGTAGTGTGTGTCATCCTACTCCGGGAACAAGTCAGGGAGAACGGAGCAATCTTTACAAACGAATGAGTGACATAAGGTGGCCGCTTGAGCGGCGCCAATCCGAGCGCACACAGCAGCAGCGACGCGTCGGCAGTATTTGCACTTCAGGATGGGGCTGCCGTCATAAGCGTCGACGGCTAGCGAGTGTCGGCAGAGGGTGCAGTGGTCGGAGCAAGCTTGAACGTGGCAGGTCGGTGCCGCAATGAGTTGGTCGATGTACTTCAGCGCATTAACCTTGCGCATGCGCCGCGCAGCCTGCGAGATCACGCGCTTCCGGGGGTCGTCCGGATCCGGTCCCACGTGCCTTCATGCCTTTCCGCGTCTTCCGCGGCGGCCGCACGGTTCTCTGCCTGGTGGCCTCCACCACCCGCTGGACCTTCGCGTCCCTTGCTACCCTGTCTGGATCTCCTCAGTGTTCGACATGCCGAGGTCGCGTTGGAGCACATCGAGATAAGAAAGCGGAGGTCGACCGATTTTCTTCTTTCGACGTGTCGTTGCAAGAAGCACGCTCGATGCTGGCTGGTCCGCCCTCAGGCAGTGCCCAGCGAAGCGGAGCCGCTTTCTCTGCAACTCAACTTCGATCCTCGGGAACTGATCCGCAAAAAGGTCATTATTGCTACAGCGCGTTTCGCGACTGTAGACCTTAATGCCTCGAACAAACCGAACTAGACAAGTGTATGCTCCCGTGATCTCAGGAAGCAGGGAAGTGCCAACGATCCAAGTTTCGGCGCCTGA
Source organism: Diplonema papillatum (assembly GCA_030068145.1). NCBI lineage: Eukaryota > Euglenozoa > Diplonemea > Diplonemida > Diplonemidae > Diplonema > Diplonema papillatum. The sequence goes on from JAPJBO010001061.1 coordinate 34,598, forward strand.
CAGAAAGACGGGAACCACGAGCGTCTTGAAAAACAAAACCTTTAGGTCGAGCCTAATCGTGGACCGCCAAACAGACTTCAGTCTGTGTACTGCTACCCAGGCCAAAGACTTGTTCCGTAGGAAATCCGCTCTGCTGTCCACGAGCATGGAGCCGAGGTATTTGTAGTCCGGAACCTCACGGAGGGAGGCCCCATCTGGACGCGTTACGGTACGTACAACTGGCGAACCCAGGACGACTACCTCTGTCTTGCCTACGCCGTAGTTGACCTTCAGGCCATACTTCGCGGCTGCCGCAGTGAGCTTGTGCAGGAGCACTCTGGCTGCTGCTGCGGATCGGGCTATTAGAACAATGTCATCGACAAATTCAAGGTGCTTTAGGCGGATATGCCATCGTTCACACGTAGGACCAAAGCACACGCCCGCGTTCGGAATGTCCACCCCCTCAACTTCTCTCATGATCGCATCGATCACGAGGTTGAACAGCGTTGGGCCCAATGTGTCCCCTTGGAGGACGCCCGAGCAAAGCTCGATGGCCTCAGTTAGGCCATGTGGCGTGCGAACTTGTGGTGTCGCCCCACGGTATGTACTAATGATAGCACTCCGGAGCGAATCCGGTTTACCCACATCATACGGGGGTGAAAAATATCCAAAACCGTAAAAGGTCGGTCAAAATCCTCGCGCAATGTGTCGTGTTTTTGGGTGGTTTCCTGGCTAAACTGCCACAAATTGAACACGTAAAAATGGCCTCCGGTGACAGCTTCTGACCCCCCCTACATAAAACAGCTAGTATCGGGGTGGGTACATGTGCGGCTTGTACGATTGGGCATCGATTGCTGATATGGCTGCCTTCTGATGCGACTATACAGGGGAGCTCGTTAGAGCCAATTGCGCGAAAAGGTCGACCCTTTGGATTGGCGGCCGGCGGGCTTTAAGTGTCTCAGATAAGGCGTCTCCATGGTCTCCATGCGGTATGTTAGGAGCAATCCTTATGCCCGAACTTCAGCAACCTTCAGCAGGAGGTCCGTTGCACGCAGAGAACTGTGCGTGGCATCAGCAGCGGTCCAGAAGGCCGGCTGGCCACTGGTGCACAAGGGAGACTGCAGACTGCTGTGCCGCCTGTGTGGCATCCCTAAGCGCCCGGGTGTTTTGGGTTTTCTTTTTCCGGCGCAGATTCGACAGGATAGAGCGAACACGCCATGAAAAAGCCGAAGCGAGCGGGGTATGGCATTGCGGCAACCACCGGATACTGGTGTGCACACAAACTGTAAGCCGAAGGCGTCACCAAGCGCACGCGGTGACCGGACGGGGTCAATTGCAGGCCAGGATTCGACGCTGACAAGGTGCGGTGGTGGACGTGGTAACGGTGGTGAGTGACAGTTGCAGGTGTACCACTGATATCGGATTGGATGTGTTCTGCTGCCGCCGCGCGCAAATCGTTTGAATGCAAACGCTGCTCTGTCTTCCTCTACACGCAGTGTCCGCGGTCGCGGTCGCGGCAGCCACGCTTCTTGTTATTTCTGGCTTGCTTGAAGTGGACGAAGGCCCGTTGGCCGTCGTCGCCGTCGAGCACAGGAGTGTCTCGAGGACGAAGAGGAGCCAAGGATCGCTTGAAAAAAAAAGTGGTAGCAACAATAATTAGCAGATAACGTGTCGGTCTGAGTTCCCTCGGGTGGGCACGTCGGGAAGATGAAGAAATGGGTGGGGCCAATCCAAAGCGCAAAACAGACGCATCGACAGTTCGTCGGGGGGAACCGGTGCGCGTTTCCTTCTCTAAGCAGGCTTGTTTTTTTTTGTGTTTCCGACACTCCCGAAATGACGTACAGATTGGTGTCTTTCGACCTTTTGTATGCTTGTGAAGTTCAGTTTTTTTTTTTTTTTTGCTTTTCTCCGTTCTGCTTTGGACTCGAAGGTGGCATCATTCGTGAACGGCCTGCCTTGCGAGCCAGGACACAGAATTGTGAATAACGTTTTGCTAGTCAAACAGGAACCCCCGAGGTATTCCTGAGAGTCTTCCGGCACACTTGCCTCAAAAAGAGGCCTGGTGCCCTAAGTATCCCCACCTTACAAAGAAACTCGTCTATGACGTTAAGCCGAGAGCGAAAATACGACTCGTACACGAGAATGCGACTCGCATGCACTGTCAACTTATCAAGCCGGTCCACTGCTGGACGGACCGGCTTATTTATCCTTGCAGGATTTTGCCTGCTTTCAAAACAAACAAAAATGCTTCTTTATTTTGCACATTCGTGGGTAGAGGGGGTGTACAGATGAAGAATAGTAGGTTCCAGCGACCGTTGCGGGGATGAAGTGGCGAATATTCGCGGTACGCCATTTCCTGGACTGGAACGCTGGAGCATTTGCTTGCATTTTTTTTTCTCCAGGAAAAAGAGAATTGTTTGGATTCTGTGTTTCCGACGACAGCGTCCGAGTTTTTGTGTGACGACTCCTTTCTTTCTCTGTGGCGCCTGATTGCATTAGAATTCACGTTTCCCCAGATGCTCCCACCGTGGGCCCGTTCAGTAGGTGATGTCTTGAACAGCAGTTCGCGCACCCGATGCCGGGTGTAGGGTGGTTCAGAGCATCGAAAGCCTGTCAAAACGGGCAACCTCAAATCCAGAAGAAAATACTTGACGGAACTGCCGATGTTCATGTCCTGCTTATTTCGACACAGGCTAGAGGAGGGGAATGTGGTCTTTGCTGAACGCTCCCGCTCCGACACGTTCGTTGTTGTTGCGATAGTTGGAAATGGGTGTTCTCCTGCGTCTCACCCCTCAGACACAGCCATGGTGGCACTTTGCCAATTGCTCAGCAATGCGCAATGCGTGCCATAGCCTCTTAGTGGTGTCGACGAGAGGGTTCATCCGGCTCTCTAGCAAGGTTCGTTGCTTCACCGAAGGTTTCCTTGGTATGCAAAGAGAGAGTCGCATCTGGCGGCCACCTCGAGTACATACCTACAAAACAGGAGCTTCTCAGAAATAAAATAAAGAGCGGAATTCGGTTCAGTACACGCATAAAGCCGTAAATTCAGTTCTACCGCTTCAGGCGAAGTTGGCAGCGATCGTTCGAGTTTTTCTGACGGTTAGACTGACACCGCTGCGAGTCAGTCTGTCGCTCGTCTGGCCCTCTGACTCTGGGTCAGACGCCTCAGACGAGTGTCAGCCTGATAGTCACGTCGGAAAACACAACGGTTGCCTCAAATTCGCCGCTGCCAACTTCGTCTGAAGTGGTAGAACTGAATTTGGGTAAAAAGTGGTAGAACTGAATTTACGGCTATAAACGTGGTAGAACTGAATTTACGGCTTCATGAGTGTACTGAACTGAATTCCTCTCTAAAATAAAATAAAAGCGAATCCGGACCAGGAATGGCCGCGGAAAATTTGGGCACGTTTCGACAATCTGGCCCACTGTAAATGATGGAAGCACCGACAGGAATGTACAAGACGGATATTAAGGCGTTCTCCCTGACGAGAAGCCGTGGTGGGAACGCTTTCCTCGGACGATTGCAAGCACTCACAGATTGGGTGCGGTAATATTCTCGATGAATTGTGTGTTGGTGGATGGCCGCTCCTGGACGAAAGAGGTCTGAGGGGATTGCCTTATCTGGACCGTGTTTCGGTCCTTTTAATCGGCAGCGCAGAGTCTAAAAGTCTGCAGACAGGACAGTGGTGGGACAGAGCACACTCAAATCCGTCGTAGGGGGTTGCGGCGCTGGAAGCTTTGCCGCTTACCGGAGACCTCGCACAGCCCTGGACGGGCGAGACCTGTCCGCAACCCTCGGGCATGCTTGCCTCTTCTGTTTGGCTGGCAGGGGTGGCTTATTCGTCGAGGGTCGGCCGCTCCCTCTCGTGCTTGGGCTGCTTCAGCGCGCCGATTGTGAAGGGAGCGAGGCCCCGCTTCTTGTTGGTGAGGACGGTCAGCTTTTTGTCCGCCACCGGGCGGTCCGAGCGCAGCGGGTTCAAGTGGATAAGCAGCGGGATGGCGACAGCGATGTACGCCGCGTGCCAGATTGAAAAACTGGTCATGGCCCATCGGTAGCCCCACCCCGCCTGCACAAGCGCCCCCCAGACGGGCCCGACCGCGAGGCCCAGGTTGAGAGAGAAGCAGAATACTGCAGAGGCAATGGACGTCTCCGTCGAAAGCGTTAGCAGGCCCATGCCGCAAATGAGCGAGAACGCGGCGGCGATGTTGCACCCGAGGATGCCCACGATGATCGCGATCTGGTTCCCGACGTTGTAAAAGTCGATGCCGGGCACAGGACCACACAGCAGGTTAAAGAGGCACAGCAGCGTGGGGCCGACCAGAAACGGTCTCGTGTCCGGGTATGCAGTCTCGCCCCTCGTCACGCTCCGTGCAATGCGGTCGGTAATCCGGCCGCAGTACGACGCAACGAGCCAATACACCAGCCCGTTCCCAGAGAAGATGAGGCCGGTCACGAGGTTGCTGTAGCCGAAGTTGTCTGCTAAGTAGACTGTCTGCAGGGGGCCCTGCGCCCCGATCGCGGAATACACAGAGAACATGCCAACGCCTGCCGTAACAAGGGTTGCGCGCTTACTCAGCGTCGAGCGCTCTTCGTCGGGCGCGTCGCTTTCGTCGGACATCGAAGTGTTGATGGCGCTCGGCATTTTGAGCACCTCGCAGGACGGGGTCCTTTCCGCGAAGGTGACGCTCGAAGGCGATGAAAACGGGCGCGGGTGGGGCAGCGGCAGCGGCTGCGACTGCGGTGGCGGAGCCGGAGGCTTGGTGTTCGGCGACTGGCCGTGGGGCTGGGGGCGCACGTCCGGCGACGGGGCAGGGGCGTGGGCAGGCGTGCCGTGCGGGTGGTCGCTCAGTGAGGACGGGTGCAGACCGCAGCCGAGGTTGCTGGCGGTGTCCGGCGATATGCCACACACCGTCGTCGGCGTGGCGTGCTTAGTCCTCAGGTGATCCGGGTCTCGCCCACTTGACCCTACAAACAGTTCGGTCGGCGCATGCGAGAGCTGGAGGCTAGTGGATCCCGGCGTAGCGATCGGCACCGGCACTGGGATGGATGCGGGTAGCGGCTGCTGCTGAGGCGTCCTGATGTCGCTCACAGAGTCGGTACACCCATCCGTTTCGACGCCGTCGCCGTCGCACGAACGGTCACGGCAAGACCGTGTTGATCGCACGGACTTGACCGAACGAACCAACGACCTCTCTGCTTCATCGAACAAGCAGTCTTCGTCGTCCGCGGCTTCCTCTTCTCCCGTCTCATGCGTCTGCCCCCTGAGCCACGCATCTTCGCTGACATCCCGGAGGAAGTAATACAGCAGCACCGGAAACAGTGCCAACGGAAGCGTCACCAACAGCACGGGAGTCTCGAACCCGGCCAACTCGTAGAACAACCCACCGATCAGCGGACCGAATATGTACCCCAGCCCGACCATGCCTTCCGACAGCCCCAAAATTTGCCCGTACACGTGGGGGAAGATGTAGTGGTAGAAGTTGAGCACCGGCGCCTCCGCCAGCCCTTGCCCGAAGCCGCCGACGAGGCGGGTCACAATGATTGTGAGCACCAGGTCGTTGTTCGACGAGGCGACGCGCTCGGAAAAGGCGTAGACCGAGTTGGCGATCACGGACACAATGGTCCCGAACGCGTACACGAGCTTGTTGCCGTAGCGTCGGGTGGACCAGTGCGTGAAGAATTGGGCGATCACCATGCCCGTGGGCTGCGCCGAAAACGTGACGCTGCGCCACGTTTCTGAAACGCCGCGCTTTTCCAGCACCGTCGCCAAAAACGGGATTGAAGCGCTCACATTGACGTAGACCATGAAGAACGTCAGCAGCAACACGCCCAGTGTGCCGAGCTGCCCCTTTCTCTTCAGGTACGCCCACGTCAGCTTCACATCGTCTTCGTGAATCTCACAACTCACCACGCTCGACGGCATCCTCACACCTTTTCCTTATTATCTGCAGCCCTCCCTATTCGGGCTGGCAGGGGGAGGGGGGGGTGGCTTTCCTGCGTTTTGTGGGGTCTGATTGTGCACCACGCCGACCTGGGCTACGCAACAATGAAGACACTTTTTGGGTGCCCTTTTCGCGTGTTTCGCTGACTTGAACTCGTTGCATTGGGGCAAGATTGTGGCAGCGACGGTGATGATTGCAACCCTTGGCGGCACGTTGACTGACACTGGGCAGTGAGAGGGTAAGATTGTCATATTGCACCTGTTGAAGCAGACTTTCGTGCAAGGATAGAGAGAAGATGGGACTGGTGATTTGGGGATGCGCCAAACCCACAAAAGGTGCTGTAGCGTGATTGCCCAACTAGGCAAATGCGCGCCTATTTTGTTAGTAGTGTCCGCTTGTGGTACACAGGCCTCCTAATGGCTCGCTTTTCCGCACGCTATAAGTCGCAGCCCTCAAGAAGTGGCGCGTCTCAGCAAGCAGCAAGCCGAGGACGTCAGGGTCGAACTCGCTCGTACAGGAGCGTGCACCATCATGCAATCAGTGGAGAGAGTTCTCAGTGCTGTCAATCCTCGAGTTCAACCCCGGAGTCAAATGAAGCCGCGTACTTCACGCCTTGTGGTGCCATTCGTTGCCACAGTTGGCGGGCAGTGAACTTGGCACGCGGCGCTCAGGAACTTGGGGCAGATCGATGCCACCTGCAGCAAACAATGCTCGGAGCTCCCCGTCAGGAACCGCGGCCACAATGGAACAGTTGCATCACTCAGCTGTATGGTCCTTTATCGGCACAGTGGACCGGCTTGTTCGCGCCTGAATTCGATGGCAACGCCTGCGGTCCTGGTTAGGAATGGTAGCCGCGATTTAGTATTGCACATTGAATAATCATCAGACAAGAAGAACCGCGGCTGGTCAGTACCCGTCTTGTGGCACGGAGCTCTCCGGCTCGTTTGCAACTTGGAGCAGATCGATGTCAACCGTGGCAACGACACCCATTACGACGCCGTCGGCATTGCTGTGCACGGGGTGCACCGTCGAGGCTCCTGTCAGAGCCGTCACAAGCTGCGACGAGATTTCTATCATGCGGTGCGTGCGGCGCGGAGCAGGGGGACACGCTCGCAAAACGGCCAGTGCTGCTGAAGGTTCGATCGCGCGCGGCGTTCCCATGAACAGGCTCGATGACGGTTCCGGCAAGCCCTGAGGCGGTATCAACCGTGCATTGAAGTTGATGCTCCAATCGGTGTCTTCTTCTTCCATGTCTTCATCGGCGGGGAGCGCCATGTAATTCGAGGACTGCGTGTTCGAAAAGTGTACGTGGTGGCAATAGGCTTGGACAATTCGCCGCTGGTTGGGTCGGCCCTTTGAGTTGGATGTGCCGTTCTGGAACCGACCTGGAACGGGAACAAGACTGGAGAACGGAGCAATCTTTCCCTGAATGATTCGCATGGAGCGGCGACGAAAACACGGGTTTGGGGGCCCAACCGCAAAACGTGGTATTGCGTGGAACCTGGAACCGCTATGGTCGTTTTTGTTACTGGCAGCGGGTCTTCGGTGCTCTCATTTTGAACTTCGTGCTCTTAGTAGCGGTAGATACTTGCGTCTTTTTTGCTGCTATCCAGAACCAGCAGAACTCGTTTTTACCTCGAACATAGTTGAGGCACGCACATTCTGAATTCAAAGTTGCTGCTGCATGCCATCCAGCCCGATTCTGCAAACGTCACTAGAAGACAGTCTGGGTTTGGCAGAGTGCTGACAGTTAGCTCCTCTCTCCGGTTCCAAGGAAGACACCAAGACGTTCACTTGCGCTTGCACTTGAACAACTGCTTGAGTCAGTGCTTGCCTGCCTTCATGGCACTTGCACTTTATATCATCCAATGCTGGTAGGCACCGTCGTACGCCGTGCTTCCAGTGTTGCAAAGCGGTGGTTTCCCAGGTCCATCCTCGCCTTCTCCTTAACAGAACACACGACGTTCAGCTGGAGTCCGTACTGGATACGTTGACTCGCCGTCTGTTGAGAGAGGGCACCATCCCGACAGCTGCATATGCCATCGCGACACAGAGGTTCCTCAAGTATTCTGGTTGGCAATGTCGAATCCGAATTGTATCGACCCCACAATTGCCAGTGTTTACGCAAGGGTGGGCCCTGGGCCATTCTGGTCTTGAGTCAGCCAAGCCACAGCAGCAACCTTCGCAAATGAGATGCGCGCCAACCATCGTAGGCGTTAGCAGAGGCGCGGTTGATCCACTTGGGGGCAGGCTCGCCATAATGAGAGGAGTAAGTCAGAAAGCATACCGCGTCGACAATGAAGTACTTCCATCCAGCGGCTACGATCTTGTCAAGCGCGTCGTCAACCGTCAGTTGCTGTGTGAGGCGGGTTTCATGCTGGTATTGCTTGTATTTGGAGTCGGTGTCCTCAAGTTTCCGGTTCATGCCTGATGCTCCGGAACGCGGGTGGATCTCTCCCTTTTGGTGCGTTCATCGTCCGGCTCACAGCTTGTGCCGGATCGTGTCGCATCAGAAGTATCACTCATGTCTGCCATAACGCTGGAATGTCAGCAATCAGTTCTGCCTTGTGCTCATTTCGACGGAGGCTAGAGGGGAGAAAACAATACAACTACAGAGTGAGTCTTTTTGTTGAACGATTACGCTTTTGTTGAACGCTTACGCCCGCCACTAAACCCAGATTTATTTACCTGTGTTTCGTGTGGGCTACTGCACATTTACCTCCTTTGAGATTTCGCACTGGCAGTCTCCTCAAGTATTTCCTACAAAGCAGGTGCTTATAAATAAACTCAGGGTCCCCGCCCTGATTGTGACTGCGTCTCGCTAGGCAGCACCGACTTGTCTGTTTGCGGTGGCAATCTGCGAAGTAACCTCCGCAGAGCACAGTGGACACGGGGTTGCCGTGTGCAGCACCAAGTTTCCGTGAGTCGTATAAGATCTGCGATCTTATACTAGGGGAGAAAATCTTGGTTTAATGGTGTGCTCCGCCCTCCAGTTTTCCGTAGTTCTTCCGTACTTCTTCCGTAGTCTTGCCGCACTAAGGGGTGTCCAAAAATTATTTTTACAGTGAAAGTTCGCTTTTTACCCAACTACTTGCGCAGGGCTGTCAGTTTGGTCTCTGCATGCCTGGAGCACCAAAAATCTGCCTCTTCTGCAACCAAAAAAGAAAGGGTAATATACAGATATATTGGTGTGGTCGGTGGGCCAGTTCCCCCGCAGTTCAACATGGCGGGGGGGTGTCTTTTTTTTTCCCGACGACAACTAGTGTCAGACTAGCCTACCCGAAGGCAGTTGATTTCTTTAGGCGAGGTTTCTCTACCGGCGGAAGTTGTTTGGGTTAGCGTTTTTTTTTTTTTTTTTTTTTTTTTTTTTCTCCTTCCGTTGATATCGTTAGTCATTCACTCTCCCTTTTCCCTACCGCTCCGATCCCTTCTCTTTCCACTTCTTCCTCTTCCGTTGCCCCCCACACAAGACGCAGTGCTGATTTACTCGAGATATCTCAAAACTAGCGAGGACCACCGTGCCGCTAACGGGTCGTCGCACAGGACCTTCACGCGTTTCGCCACGTGCCGGATCGTGTCTCTTCGTTTCTTTGCAAAGTCCGCGAGCAGTCCCTTCAGTTGTGGCGGGTCGGTGGGGTATGCGTGACGGATGCGGCAGGAAAACCCAAAACGTCGTCCAAAGGCTCTTCGAGCACATGGACACACACCTCGGCGACGGAGAACAACACGACCTAGAAGAAGCCTTACTTCAACTACTCGCTGCGATAGCGAACGAAAACGAAGAACACCGCACGTGCCAACCAAACTGCAGCGACGCCTTCAACGAATTATTACACCTACAGACGACAACAATCCATTGCAACAACTGCGGCTACATCAAAACAGAAGATCAACCCTACAGCATGACAATCCTCGCAATACAGGCCAGCACCGCTCAAGGATGTCTGGACAGTTTCTGCAAGAAAAGCACCCCCAAAGATTACAGATGTGACAAGTGCAAAAAGACAAAGACAGCAGAAACGCAAACCAGTATCCGAGCAGCACAAGACACATTACTACTGTGTCTTAGACGGAACGAGTTCGCAAACGAAAATCGAACCCCGGTGGCAGCTGATCCCACCCTCAACATTCCGGACCACGAACACAAATACGAACTCCAAGCCGTTATAACACACACAGGAAGAGAGAACGCCGGCCACTACACCATCCACAAACGTAACCGCACCCCTTTCACAGACCAAAACTGGACACATTACAACAACGAAACCACCTCACACTCCCGGGAACCTACGTACACAGACAACGCCACGTACATGTTCCTGTACACGAAAGAAGACACCACCGACACAGACCCTACACAAACACTCGAACTGCTCGAAGAATTGCGAGGGGACACCCCTACCTCAGACGACGAGACCTCATCCGAAGAAACAACACAGCATGAAGGAACGCTGATTTGGGCATGCCCAGCCTGCAAAGCAACTACCACGGACGCAGGCAACAAGTTCAAAGGCGCCAAAGGCCTCCGTACACACATGCTTCACTGCAAAGAGATGACTCTAGCAACAAGCCCAGTACGAAAGGCGGCACAGAAAGCCCTCGGAAAACGCAAATGCCCATACTGCAACAACGACGGACGGACCGCAGGGAAAGCGCGCTTCAAAAGTCTACGCCACCATATCTCAAAATGCAAGAGAAACCCAGCGGTATCGCACACGCTCAAGGCTACGAAAAAGAATAAGCAAAGTAAGCGAGGAACTTAATTTCATCATCCACGGCTGCCTCGTGCAGCTAGAGAACCCCGACTGTGGAGGACAACAAACAGTCAAATAATGGTGTGGTCGGTGGGCCAGTTCCCCGTAGTTCCCCCGTAGTTCAACATGGCGGGGGGGTGTCTTTTTTTTTTTTCGTTTCTTGTTTTTGCTGAGTGCTTCAGGGATGCAGCCTTGGGTCCTGGAGAGCGTTTCTAAGCTACTTTGCACTTTTTCGTCACAAAATATGGACAGTTTCGGGTTATTCGAGCGTATCACGATCAAAGACCCCAGGAGACAAGCCACCTGGTCCGGGCCAAAATCGGTGAATTTCGGGGGGTAATTCCTTTGTGGCGACCACTTTCTGCAGTCGGCCCTGGCGAAGGTGGGGCGGAAGAGCTACAAAGGTGCAGTATTACGGCCCCAACTTGCGCAGAGCGCCATGTGCTATGCGTGCCCCGAAGAGGAAGGAATAGGATGAGAAGGAAGGACAGACTGGGAGTCACGGTTTGACAGGATCAGCTGCGGTAAGGAGAGCGGGAAATGTTCTATCAGAGGCCCCGCACCGGCCGGGTTTCGAAGCGATCGCGGGACCGGAGACCTTCGCGGCGGTCGGAGGAGAGAGGTGGTTCCGGGCGCTGCAGTATTGGCTGGATGGGATGTGCTGGTCGGTGGTGGGTGACGTCTCGATGGTGGAGCTCGCCGTCGACTTTGAAGTGTGCACCAAACTGGATCTTCCGGGCAGTGTCGTAGCGACGACGGACGGGACACCGTTGAGCATGTGCGAGGGTACTCGCAAAACTTTTAAAACCCGTCGGGGATGCGCTGGAGCGAAATCTCCGCTTCTGCCAGACAGGAAACTGGAGAAGATAGGTCGCTGAGCACGGTGGGAGCCCCGCCGTGCCTCACGGGGTACGAGATGAGGCCGATCTTCCGTGGTGGTACGGAGACAGCTGACGACGGCACGAGTTCAGCGGCGAGGCGTGAGCGGCGAGGCGTGAGGATGGATCTTTTCCCGACGTACGGAGGTGGAAGGGAAGAGCGTGCGGCGAGATGGGCGGTGTTCAAGCTACGGAACACGAAAAGTGGAGTGAGACACGAGCACCAGGAAGTGAAGTGCGGCGTATGAAAGCGCCGGGGCAGCAACCGATAAACCTGGACGAGCAATCGAAGAAGAAGCGAGGCGCCAAACGCGTGCCTGAGCGCGACGATCAAGTCGAGCTAAAGAGGCGAAAGCATGACACATCACGTACAAAGAGATAACCGCGACACCGCAAATTGCCACAGAACATTTGCATTCTAACCCAAAATATCAGAGGTGGTCGCGGTCGAAGACGGCAACTCGAGCGAGGAGTAAGTTTGATAACCAGAATGACAGGCAGAATGGCCATGCTGAAGGCAAGGTTGCGTTGCAGGAAGAGAAACTGGTGCTTGGCCGAGGATAAGACGGCTGGCAGAACAGAGAGACAGCGAGTCCTTCTTGTGGGTAGTCAAGCCTTCGCAGTCCCAGGACCTCCGCCCGCTTGCATACAGCCGTCGACTGGCCTTTCCGACGAGTTGGAATGCAGGTACCATCTCCGGAGAGCTTCCGGTTTCTCCCAGAGTAGAGGAGCTGATGCAAACGCCACCTGGGCTTCTGAACGTGATTGCGGATCACCTTCTTGCCCAAACCCAGAGGGATTAGAGTGTCGGAATGGCGCCAAGGAGAGGCTCTGGCTTGTTTGCTTCTTTCGCTGGCGAGGGGGACTTCGGACACGTCAAAGCCTTGGGCTCTTCAGGCTCTGCATCCTTCTGTTCCAGCGATCGTAGAGCAGTTTGCCCACAACAACATTAACCTTGAATGGCATGCTTCGGGTGAGGGCATGCATTTTATCAAGAAGTAACTTCTTATCAGCTTCCCTTCCATGCAGACATGCAGACACAAGTTGGACTCAAGCACATCCTTTCGTCTATCACCGGACTCTTGATTGCGTGGTGCCAATTTTATCTGTGGGCTGTCCAAAACATCCTGCAGATCTCGATCAGGCCTCTGCCACCCGTCACGATAACGCGATTATTTTCAAGGACCAGTACAAGCACGCAATGGTAGCAACTGAGCTTTTCCTTCAGTCCTCTGGGGAACGTTGAAGGGGGTCCGGTAGCGAGCTGTACTTAGGTTCCTGCAAGCGTGAGCCAACCGACTTCTGCGAGTCCCGCGATAGCGTTCGAGTCTACTTTCCAACGAATCCTTCATGCCACGGCGCCACGAAAGCACCACCCCCGACACCCCGAAGGCTCCATTTTTCAAAAGGCTTGGCCCTTCTGTGGAAAGCCCAAGCAAGAGGAACCGTTTTGCTCACTCCAAAGTTCCCGGTTTGGCGCCAGTGCGTGGCGTTTGAAAAATCCACTACAAAAAAAAAAGACACCCCAAGGTCAGTTCCCCGTAGTTCCCCCGTAGTTCCCCTGGCTATACCGACCACACCATATATGCGCACTTGTTTTTTTGCAAATATATGCATGTTCGTACAAACATGCATATATTTGCAAAAAAACTTAAGTTTTTTTGCAAATATATGCATGTTTTTTTGCAAATATATGCATATGCATATATTTGCAAAAAATATGTCAAAATTTTGGAGGATCAAATTTTTAGTGTTTTTTGGTCCAAAGATTGGGTCCAAAATTTGGGTCCAATTCACCTAGCCCCCCTGAAAGTGACTTTAGCTCGATTACGCGTCGATTACACTCGATTACACTGTACTTTATTGGTGTCTTGCCGTGGACACTCTCGAAGGAGAGCGGCACCGGGATCCGTCCCGGTAAAAGGAAGCACCAAGAAAGTATTAAGAGGACGAAGACAAAGAGAGAAGACCGACGACACACACACACACACACATACACATCAAGCTGTACAACCCCGAGAGCGCGCAATGACGGATCCGGGGTTCAAGGAACTTGCCGCCCAGGTGCAGGCTCAAGGTAAGCAGATGGCTGATCTGATGGCCGCAGTCAGCGGGCTGGTAAAGCAGGCTCAGACGGATGGCGCGAAGAAGCAGAGTACAACAAACGCTCCCAGCTGGGCGGATGACGAGGTGCCCAAAAGGGCGCGGATTGCATCTGCGACGGACACCGGGACGGGCGCAGACACATATGCCTCGAGCAGAGTCCGGAAGGCGATGAACGGCCTCGACGCGTATATCCGAGGGTTGCAAGCTCTAAATGGGGAAGGACCTGGGTGCATGCCGAGGTCGCTGGAGAAGACGTGGCAGAACGTGGTGTCTGGTCTGGATTCTATGGCCGGACAATTACCGAAGGTGCGCAATCTCCCGCGGCGTCCACCGGACTTGAGCGTCGCCCAGACCGTCAGGCAGAAGCTGGAAGCGAGAAGCCGTTCACTGACGGCACAAGCGCGTAAAGGAAGGATTGCACAGCTGGAGAACAAGATGCAAAACCTCCACTGCGCGAACAAAGGGCAGTTGCTACCGTGGTGCAGGAAGAAGAGGGCGGATGGCCTGGTGGCGCTGAAGGTGGAGGGGCAGTACACGGCGAATGCGCGGCAGATCGATGCGGCGTTGCAGAAGGAGTGGGCGCCGGTTAACCGGATGTACGAGTGCAAACAGGAGCCAAGCTATGAAGCGTTCCGGACGGAGTATGCGGAGTACATCGAACATCGTCCGATGGAATGCCGAGATTTGACGGGCGAGGATCTGAGAAGCATTCTTGGAAAGAAGAGGGATGGCGGTGTCCCAGGTGTGGACGGATGGAACACAGCGGAGCTGAAGAAGCTGCCATTGCCGCTCCTGGCAGCGGTGTTCAACGCGATAGAAGCGACCGGGACGTGGCCGAACGCGTTGTTGGAAGCCGCGGTCACACTGATCCCGAAGGACGAAACTCTTGACCCGCTGGCGTTGCGGCCGATCACCGTCACAAGTGCGATCTATCGCTTGTGGGCGAGTACGCGGCTCAGGGACGTCGTCCAGTGGCAGGAGAAATGGATAGCGAATAGCCAGCACGGGTTCAGGCCCAAACACGGAACCGTGGACGTGGTATTCGAAATCGCCTCGCAAATCGAAGAAGCGCTCTTGACGGGAAGGGAGCTATACGGCGTGGCCCTAGACTTTGCCAAGTGTTTTGACAAGGTGCCGCGAGACATCGTGTTGAAGCTGGTGGGGGAGCTGGGCCTCCATGAGAGAATCCTCGGGCCGCTGCGCGACATTTACGCGCGACTACGAAGGCGGTACAAGCTGCACATGGGAGTGGGAGGTGTCTTCTTCACCACCAATGGGATACTGCAGGGCTGCCCCCTGAGCGTGATCCTCATCAACGCGCTGCTGTCCATCGTGGTGCGCAGAGTGGACGACGTGGGGGGGGTGACGAGCGAATCCTTCGCGGACGACCTCACCCTCCTGTCGCGTCTCAAGGAAGCCTGCTTGCAGAACGCCTTGGTGGAAGTCGACAGATTTTGTTCGAACACCGGCATGTCGATCGGGATACCGAAGACGTTTGCTTTTGGGACGCCGAAGGCGTATGAAGCGAAGTTGAGGGTAGGCGGCGCACTTATCGCGACGAAGGAGGAGCTCACCATCGTTGGGTGTCTAGTCGGCACGAAGCGAACACGCAGGACAACGGACCTGCGCTACGACCAGCGTGCAGAGGAGGCCGAACGGTTGGGAGCTCTGCCGATCTCGATGACGCAGAGGTCGGGACTAGCGGCGATGGCAGTTTTACCGGCGGCGACATACGGCTCGGAGTTCGCGCTTCCGACGGTGCGGGGGCTGGGGAAGTTCACCGCAGCGTTACTCAGAGGCGTCTGGGACCCGGTGAGGCTGCATCGGGCACAGGAGGCCGTGTTGGGCATTCTAAACAAGGCCCACGTGCTCGACCCCTACTCAGTGCTGCCGTATCGGTCGCTCGGTATGATTGCAGAAGTGTGCCGAAAGAGGCCGGTATGGAGGGCCCGCGTCGCAACAGTTCGAAGGGCGTATGGCAGCAGAATCCGCGCATGGGGACCGATCGGTATTGCGGCCGAGCATGCAAAAAAGCTCGGTATACGATGGACGGAAGATCTCGACGACGCCGAGGACGAGGCAGGGAATGTGCTGAGGCTGGTGCGACAGAGTAAGGGGGAGCGAGGGCACACCCTGAGAAAGGCGATTCACGGCTGGCGACTAGGGGAGCTCGAGAAGAGGCGCACAAACTTCGGAGGGGTACGGGCGGGTGTCGACTACACCGCGACGAATGCCTACGGGCTGAAGGCGTCGACAACGCTGACGGCCGCGCGGGACGTTGCCGAGGTCGTAGCAGGGTCGGTGATGACGGAATCACATGCTGCCAAGCTGTGGGGAGGTGACGGGCTGTGCAGACGCTGTGACGAGGCGACGGAAGAAACTCTGGGCCACATTTGGTGGCAGTGCCGGGCGTATGAACGAATCCGAATGCAACAGCAGTATGCCGAAATTGTTGACGCAGATCGCTCGACTTGGCCTCCGTGCCTGCAAGAACACGGGATTCTGCCGAAGGGAAGTCGAATCAACATCGAAGTGCTGCACACATTCATGGCGGAAGTCATGCAAGAGAGACGACGGCTGGAGAGAGAAGGAAGAGACCGGGCAGTCGGCCACCCCTGGAGACAACTGCACCCTGACGACTGCCCCCCGCGCCGGCTGAATTTCGAAGCGATCGCTGGACCGGGGACCTTCACGGCGGTCGCAGGAGAGAGGTGGTTCCGGGCGCTGCAGTATTGGCTGGATGGGATGTGCTGGTCGGTAGCGGGTGACGTCTCGACGGCAGAGCTCGCAGTAGACTTCGAAGTGTACACCGGGCTCGATCTACCGGGCAGTTTAGTGGCGACGACAGGTGGGACGCCGCTGTGTATCCGTGCGAGAATGTTGGCGCGGATGCTGAAAACGATCGGGGAAGCGCTTGAGCGGAAAGGGGTGGGGCCGCTTCTGCCGGGTAGAAAGCTGGAGAAGATAGGTTCATTGAGAACGGTAGGGGCCCCCCCATGCCTCACGGGCTACGAGATGAGGCCAATTTTCCGCGGCGGCGAGGAGACGATGGGAATCTTGGAGACGCAGCTGAAGGCGAGCCGGCATGCGTTCACCGGCGAGGCGTGGGGGATGGACCTTTTCCCGACGTACGGAAGAGAAAGGGCGGAGCGTGCGGCGAGATGGGCGGCCTTCGATGACGCTACGGAGAAGAAGAGAGGCAAGAAGTCGGCTGTCGTCGGAGGGGATCCGTGGCTCGTGCCGGAAGGGATTCCCCGACACGAAAAGTGGGGTGAGCGGGTGTGCCCCGGGCACCAAAAGGTGAAGTGCGACGTGTGCAAGCGCCGGGGCAAGTCGGTGGCGTGGTGCTGCCAGGCCCATCACAGGGAGGGTGATGGCCTAGCCGTAAAAATGTGTGCCGAGCACCGGATGACGCAGTGCGCCACGTGTAAGACGACAGCGGAGTGCTGTCGCAACCATCACCACCGATGCCTCGACCATGGCATGCCGACGTGCGACGGCTGTAAGAAACACGCCGACCTGAGGAGTAGGAGACCCGGGCACTGCTGCAGGAAAGGGCACCACCGGGCGGCCGTGGCGAGAGGTGAAGAAACAACAACGGAGAAGAGGAAGGCGGAGCCGGAGGGTCCCGCGCCAGCGCCGAGACAGGCGAAACGTGAGAACGTGGTGCTCGTTCTGCCGGAAGCAGAGGAAGACGAGCGAGAACCCGCAACATCAACGCCGACATCAGCAGCGAAGGTCGGGAAGACGGCGCCAACGCCAGCGAAGAAGCGGCAATCAGACTCCGCGGCGGAGCCGGTACCGAAAAGACGCAAAGGACGCGTCGATGCGCCACGACCATCGCCCAGGCGCCGAGAAGAAGCAGATATCGACGCGCAACCGATGAACCTCGACGAGCAATCGAAGAAGAAGCGAAGCACCAAACGCGCGCCTGAGCGCGACGATCAAGACGAGCTAAAGAGGCGAAAGCATGACACTTCACGTGCGAAGAGATAACCGCGCAGTCGGCGATGCAGATTATCGCCACAGATTCTTTGCATTCTAATCCAAACGATTACACTCGATTACGCTCGATCAACATTTGGGTGAATTTTGGGGGGGTACTGCAGTAAGGACCAACTCTACTGATGCCGCGCTTCTTTGCCAAAGCAAGAAGCGCCGCGTTCGTACTTTCTGCATCGCATCCTTGAATGCGGGAGACCAAGTCCTTCTTGTTCAACTTCTGTGTCGCGGTGAAGCGACGAGCGTCAGCTTGCTCCATGAGGAGCTCCTTCGGTCAGTTGGTGTCAGAATCGAACCGCAGTTCCACGTTCTGGCGGTACGCCTCCCGCCGTTGCTTTCTCCTGCGAGCTTTACCAGCTATCTTCTCTTTCTTGGCGAGGTAGTCCAACTTCAAGCGCCCCAGGCGTACTTTGCGATCATGGATGCTTTCGATGATTGCTGACGCCACCGTATTTTCAAGGCATCTTTGCACCCGAAGTGGTAGACGGGGAGGTGCCGCGGTGCAGCAGGCCTTTCAGTCGCGGTGCGCGACAGCAAATGTCAAATCCGCCGGTTTCCCTGATCCGCTATTTCTTGCTTGAGCTTTCCGACCGTCAGGGATGGGCCAAGCGTTACAGGACGCGGAACGAGAGGGGTCTTCCTGAGTGCAAAACCTTTGTACTTCCAAGATGAACCCGCAGGCTGCGTGGTGCAGCAGGCCTTTCACTTGTGTTGCAGTCGGAAAGTGGGGTGATCGCCCGAGACGAAGTGCCTTTGCTCCATAGTACTTTCAAATTCCGTGACGTACAACACCGTCGGGAAGGTTGGCGTTCACTTGTGTCACTGCTTCGGGATCGGGGTACGGTTGTCTTCCACGACAGCGTCTCAGGTGTGACCCGACATTCCTGAGGAACACCCAGCACAGTTTCCCTACGTCGCACCATTCTCGCGATGTCTGCTTTCATTGCAACGATGGACAAACTTAAGGACAGCGATTTCACGATGCCAACCGTGAATGTGAGGTTTGTGTGATTACCATCAGCAAACCCCCACAGAGCTCTGAAGAAAGGGTACACAACAAGAGCGAAGCCTAGACCCAGCCTGCGATCTGTAGTCTGAGCATCTTGCTTCCCTAAGCGGTGCAGGACGTTCGTCTTTGCAGATGACTGCGATACCATCTCAGGGAACTTACCGAAGAACACGAGTAGCAACTCAAGTACCGACTTTCCCGAGTTTCCAACATGGGCACTCATGCAGAACGCAGCATGGGCACTCATGCAGAACGCAGCAGCCCATGCAGGGCCAAACCTGCCGAGTGTGGCGCGCTGCCACACAAAAACGGTCTTGCCCAAATGGGGCTTCCTCGTCCAGTACATTCAACGCAATCAGTTCGCCTGTCAACTTCGCCAAGTACTGAATCATCTTCTGGATGATACCATTGACGGCATGTGATGTGAACGTCGAGGTGGTGCCACAGGATTCTCCCTTCATCGTTTTTCCATGTCGCTGTAAAGTGGCCACCGGCCCGTTGCGAAGCCGGGTCTGGTGGCCCAGTTTCGAACTGCAGGGCGACATTGCAGGTTTGGGTTTCCTTCAGGAACTCCATATCGCGAGACTAGGTTCAAGGCCCAGATCTCTTCGACGCGCCGACGAGACACCTTTGCTTACCCACTCGTGCATGAGAATACCTACGACGGTGCGCAACCGTGTCGTCTGCTTCCTGGCTGCCAGCGACATAACGTCTCTCGCACTCAACCAGAACAGTTACGTCTAGGATGCGTGGGATGCCAAAGGAAAACAAAAGTGACAATGCACTCGAGTCTGGTCGAACAACATCGTCAGCCTCCATCACTTCTCCTTTCCTCTTGGCAAATCCCTGTTTTCACATTTCTTTCGCTCCCAGTGCTCAAATGTCATCAAAAGGCTGCATGAAAAGGTGTGGAAACCCCGTCTGAAATGCATTACCCCCCTAGCCGAAACCCGGGTTCCTGGAAAAATCCCGAGCGCCGGAAAAATAATTTTTGGACACCCCTTTCGAGTTTTCCGTAGTTCTTCCGTAGTTCTACCATGGTTTCACCGTACTAGATGGATCACACCATTTAATGTTTAGGCAGAGCACTGCCTCTCATGCATGGTTGATGCTAGCATCAAGTCTTCTTCGAGGAAGATTTTGTAGGAAAGGGATGCAAAATAGAAAGGGCAGACTATTTTTTGATCCCGACCCCTGAAAATTTTCCGCGCGTGCGCGCAAAAAATAGTTTTAAAAAAAAAAAAAAAGTTTGGCAAGTCACCTGGCCTGTGGGTTCCTGTGTGGAGGGGGGTGGTCTTGGTGGCAAGCGGTCGGGGGGGGGGGGCCCGGAGGGGTACGCGCTCCTCACTTTGATTCTTCGGCGATTTTTTGCACTGGGAAATAACCGTCGTCTGCACGTGCTCAGGCTTTTTGTTGTACGGAGGGACCAGGTGAGCCTTCAGCGTAGAGCTGCTGCCACCGACAGTAGTAGGCGTCTAGTCGTGGGCCTTGCGACGGCCTGGGAGCAACCGTGTTGTTCGGCGTACTCGGCCAGAATTGGTATCGTACCCACGTTTCGGACGGGACGTGGGCATCGGCCGGAAGCCGCTTCTGCACTTCTTCCATGAGAAGCCGGATGCTTGCGGGGGCCTCAAACGTGAGGCGTGAAACTTCTCCATGACGCCTCTCGTCCACGACAGTACCGCACTTCTCAAGAACGCGGCCCATGGCGTCCCAGTAGCCGTCGTGTTTGGACTCTTTTGACGAGCTTCGGAATGCAACCTCACTGGGGTGAAATCAGTTGTGAGGAGTTCAGCCAGGTGGCTTTCGGTTGGTGTGCGCAGGGGGTTCACATCTCCAGTCACGAACATGTACATCGTCTTGAGGATGGTACGCGGAACCCCAGATGACTTCCAGACCTCGACGAATTTCATCCTCATGGCCCGGGTGTGGAACCTTTTCCCCGTCCCGATGCACGACTTGAACGCCTTGACGACATCCTCCTGTAGGCGGCGGTCGCTCGGTGGCAGCTTGAATACCAAGCGCTTGCCCCCCAGCGTTGTATTTGTGGACACCGAAGGGGAAGCTCGTCTTTACCCCTTGGATCTGCTTGAACCGAGCACGGCGATCGTCAGAGAGGCCGGGCACGGTGTCCAGTGAAAACGGCTCGAATTGCCTCGGCGAATTGCCCTTCCAGCTCTCCCCAAGAAGAAGACCCCTCCGCTTTCACGATGGACTGCTCCCAGTCGCAAACAGGGTTTCTGGATGGAACTCCCGCACTGCGTTGCTCAGTGCGCTGTTGGTTTTGCGCTTGCTGCGTGACGATACGGGTACACACCACATCTCTCACTTCCTGCAGTTTCGTGCAGTGGATGCTGAGAATACCTCAGCTGCGACCCACGGCAAGGCCAACACATTTCTCAGGCTACTTTCTTGTTCTTGCAGGTACTGAAGGGTGCCCCGGGGGATGTCGGTGGTACGGCGCTGGGCAATCACCTTGTTGGTGCCCTCATACTACTGCAACAGCTGCACAGAAAGTGGGAGCCCATCAAGTTTGAGAAGGGTCTTGGCCACTTCCTGATAGAACGGGTGCCCTTTTTCATCGACCAGGAGGCCACAGCCAGCCGGCCAGGACAACACCCTTGTGAGCTGGTGGCAGGGAAAGGCCGAGGCGAGCCATCCAGTGCATCAGCCCAAGAAACGCAAGGTCGCTTGCACATTGGTCTCTTGCCAAGATGAGCATCACAGGTGGTCAGAAAGTACTGGAGGTGTTGACAAGGCCAGTGTCTTTACCACACCCGAAATGGGTCCAAAGGGCCCCGTGCAGCGCGAACCACAACCGCAGTTGGGCTTGCGCGCAGAAAACGGGAGTTTGGCTCAAGAAAACGTCAGCGTTGTGCACCTTCATTATAACAATAAAAAGTGACACCCTCTACTATTCAGCATTGTGGGTAACACCAAAATAAGAGAGAGAGAGAGAGAGAGAGAGAGAGAGAGAGAGAGAGAGAGAGAGAGAGAGAGAGAGAGAGAGAGAGAGAGAGAGAGAGAGAGAGACGAGTTAGAGTGCAGGGACCATCTCTCCGAGGAGTATCCGGTCACCCCACTACTACAAATAATGTCTCATTCAAACATTTCTCGACCAACTACTGGGTTTGGAGTATAGTGACACAAATTGTCAACGCCGCGGGATATTGTGACGCTACGTGTTCTGAAGCTGAGTGGGGGGCCCTTATCTCTTCTTCTGAGCATAGAACCCCGTTTCGCTTCAGAGGTCGCACGCCCCACACGCACAGCATCGTACTTGAGAATATTTCTGCCCCAACCCCTCCCCCTTCTGGCATCGTATAATCGGAAGTCCTGAAGTCCCACCTTTTGCATTGGGCCCGGAGAGAGGGGAGCAAATACTGCGCAGTATACAACCCACCCTAAAAATGGACCCCACCCTGAGTTCTGCCGGGTTTCTGCCGGGTTCTTGGCGACTTCTTACCGACTTTCTACCGGGGTCTGGATCACAGCACCAAAGAGACAAAACTGAACTGTCGCTTACTCCACGATTGCTCAATCGACATGGGAGACAACACCCACCGCGCGACGAGATGACTGAAGTAATTCACGCGAGGACATGACTGCGAACCTCACACATATAACTCACAACATACCTTGTCTTGAGCAGGTTTCTGCTCTGCCACCGATTCGTTTAGCCCGTGATTGCTCTCATCGTCACCGGGCGAGTCGTTTATGTTGACAGCAGCTGGTACAGACAGATCATCGCGCTTCCGCTCACTAGGCTCCCTTTCTTTGGGTGCGTTGCGTCCCCTCGCCGGAACCTCCTCTTCCGGCGTGCTGCCGCTCTGGCAGCAGCCCATGGTTTCCTCTCGCTGCGAATATCAGCGCAGAGGTACGTTTCTCCCTCCCCACCCGCCTGCGAGCGCCTAGTGCCAGTATATTTGTAGATTGACTGAGCGAGGAAACCAGGTCGATATCAAGACCTTCGCTCTGATGGCCTGCACGATTATGCAGTTTAAACCGATGCACTTCACGACTCTACCATAGTTGGCAAGCAAAGACGACTTTGCGTAAATTTGCTTAGGAACGTACGAGCAAATAAAAGCAAATTTGAGCAAGAAAAGCAGATTTAAGCAAATTTAAGCAAAGTAGGCATCATGCACTAGGGATTGACAACAGAGGAAGCATACAACGAAGGCAGGAAAAGGCGAACCTGCGGAAACGGAAAGCCGGGACTGCGGTCGTTGCACGATAGCCGTGCAGGGTGACAAAAATGGCTGTTGCAGAAGTTAAAGAGCCCCTGATGATGATGGCACCCCCCTGTTGAAGAAAAGCCTCGCAAGGCTCAACCATTCGTACCGTGTTCCCGAAACAGAAGGAGACGGACAATCAAAACCGCAATCATGACACCAGAAACGCGGAAGAACGACTCGATGTAATCAAGGTTCTGACTCTGGCAGATCTTGGGTCTATGAGGGCAGGGGGCGCTAGACATGAACAAGGGCACTCGTTCTTCTACTGTCCGGTGGATCATGTTCACGCAATGCTACATCCCACTTGATGACTGACACTCACACAAAGAACAAGGGGCAGTAGATGCATATCAACGTCCTGGAAGACATGTCGAACCAGCAGGCGTTCGAAATCGTGATGTGCGACCACGAGGCCGCCACACAAGAGCAGACGGCGAGTAAGGCCGGCGACAACGAGCCGTACCGCAGGCAGGACTTCGAGATTATCGAGGCGAGGTCATGCCAGAATAGTTAGCTATGTCACTAGAGCGGAGTGCTGCTCCGATTCAGAATGTGATCGACTCACTCTAGTGATTAGCGTTCTTGCCTTACAAAGCTGCGACACTGAACGGCAGGTTTCCCGTCGGGATGGGGATGCAAGGAGGCCTGGTGGAAGCAAGGAGTCAGGCAAGAGAGAAGAACCGCGGAATGAGCGCAGGGAAGCTGGGACCGTGCTGTTGAAGAAAGAGTTCAATACCGACACGGGCAACCCGAGGACAGCCAAACAGACCTCCAGGCAGGGAGGAGCCCACGGCGGGTAACGAACCTCATCCGAGTTTCGGATGAAACCCCTTGCTACAACGACTGTAACACACATGCACAATGCCGGACGCGAGCGTCTGTCAAGAGCACGCGTGACACAGCCGTGTCTTCACAAAGCGACCAAGGGAAAGTTGAAATACCGACTTTCTAATCCACGAATAGTGTTGGAAAGAGCAGAACGCGCAACCAGAGACTGCGGCGACCCGGGAGGTAAGACAAACGGTTCGAAAAACGATGCTGGGGAAGAAACAGCATAGATGACTCATTGGCGGTTGTTCGTGGTTTGCGCGACAACATGACTCTACTCAAGGGACTCAAGGTGAAGAGGGGATGGGATCGTGGTCCACGATATCGGCCACGCGCTGAACATTGGACTTCCCTGCAGAATGTCCCATTCGCTATGAAGAACAGTGCCCGCATGCAACGCTGGATTCACCGGAATGAAAGGTGTGAGCACGAGTGTAGTGGACATCAGTCTCGATCACGGCCGAGTGATTGGACGGAATGGTGCAGGGTGCTGTTCACCCCCGGGTTAGAAGACCAACATTGTAGGCTCTGCATCAGCCGCTTAAGGCGAGCACAGTGCTGGTGTGTCTCAGCTAGAATGTTTGGAGCAGGCAGAGTGACGAACATTCCAATTCTTCGAAAGGAGTTGTTCTGAGGGCTCACTGGTTGCGTGTTGGATCCAATCATTGAAACCCTAACCGCTTGAGGCGTAGAGAGCTGTTAAGATATGACAAGTCGCAGTCCAACACTTTACCAAACTTCTATAGTTGGCACACAGTGGGAGATTATCTGCGCCCCCTGAAATGAGGGGTTCTCTGCGCCGCCTGAAAAGGCTCTACCATGCTCTCTGGATTGTTGCAATCATCGCGAGCGGCTCCAAGTCGAACCCGTTTTCGTCGAGCATTCTCACTCACGTACAGCGTCCAGCGGGTCTTCGTGGATATCGGCGTCGAGGACTTTGCCGTGTTTGCGTGTCGACTGGTGAGGATGAGCTGGGTGAACTCTCTGCATCTGGTTTGAACTGTGAATCGAAGCGTATGTCAGGGCGATTACTGCAACAATCCCCATCAGGACAGCGCGAGTGACCGCTTCGTCAACAGCTTCCCTCTCTGCTTTCTGCTTATTGTCCTGTTCAATCCGCAGTGATTTGCGCAGAGCACCCGTCTCGTGCAGAACAACCATAATTTCATGCATCTGCGCATTGTCGCCGTCCACGACGATGATTCTCTTTTTCGTCTCGCTGGGGACATAAGCCCAGGCTGCTACAATCGACTCGAACTCGTGTTCCTTCAACGGCAAAGCGCCATCAGTTTCGTCTGTCGCTTCTTTTTTCAGCATACGGTTGCGCTGCCTACGGAAGGCTTGTTCAAGGCTCATGCTGACTTTCGATGTGCTGGCCAGATTCTCCATCCGTTTCACTGTCGACATCCGTTCGGGGCCCTTTGTTACAAACGGCCGCTTCTGCCTTCGTGCAGACCCCTGGCATAACGAGCTGGCGGTGCGCTGATATCGTGACGGCGCTCTTCGAAGCACCGGCGAAAGCGCACTCGCAGCGACGGCCATTTTTTGCCCCGCAGAAGCGGGGTTCTGCAGCCTTCTCTCTCTTTCCTGCTCCCCGAAGGGGCGGAGAAAAGCTGATGATTTAGTTGATCGTTTAGTTGATCGTTACCAGCCTTCAGGTGAAGGCCGCGTGGCGTCCAAATCGCACATTCTTTTGAGTACGTGCGCCATATGTGCGAGTCTTTTTATTACCTGATAATCTAGGCTTTTCTTGAAAATATCACCAACCAGTCCCCGCCCACTGGATCAACTAGCCAGAACCCCCCCACAAACCATGTTCTAGAGGTAGTTGCTTGCCCCAGACACCTGTGAGTGCAGCTAGAATGATGTGGTAGCAGATAAAACCCGGTTTTTCGAGTCAACCTGCCTGGCCTGCATGTGTCAATCTCGTGCAGATGTATGCTTCACTGCTGGAGATGTGCAGAAACTGCCAGAGGCCGCCAGAATGAGGCTGAAAATGGAGCCCTCTACGTCTTGAGGGGCAAGCGGGCCCTAGAACGGGCCAATATGCACGGAATGGATGCTAAAACGCAAACGGCAAGGTTCTGAAAGACCCGCAACGCTGCCGAGGAGGCCCCAAGCCACCCACAACTGCAGTTTCGAGAACCAAACAGCTGGGAGTAAGACTAACAATGGGCACGCAATCACGCAACAGCCATCCAGGCCCGACCACTCCCCACCTTCACACCATCCAGAAAATGAGAATGCTGGCCACCTTGTTGGACGAGCTCCGGGAGCAAAAGCCGTTTGGCTCGCGAGGCACACAGAACGGTTCGGTCAAGCTAACTGCGGAAAGTTCTAGATGTGTTGAGTGGGGGTGACGCATCTGATGCTGAGGGCTGCAAGCACTCCCTGTTTCACCCCTTCTCAGACTCTGGTGGCCCACCCACAGGGGCAGCACTTACCTAGTTGTTGTGGCTATCCCACTGCCATCGAGTTACCCCAAACCCACCGTTATCTAGATCCTTCCGAATCCATCCAGCCTCCGCAAGGGTGCTGCACACTCCCTTCTTCAAAGCAGTTTCCTGTACTGCAAGAAATGGAGCCAGGTCACTTCCTGCAGCAGTTTCCCACAGTTCCTTGCGGGTAAATGCCTGCCTCAGCATCTCAGATGTGTCACCCCCACTCAACACATAGAACTTTCCGCAGTTCCTTCATCATCAGCTTGACGGAACCGTTCTGTGTGCTTCGCGAGCCGAACGGCTGTTGCTCCCGGAGCTCGTCCAACAAGGTGGCCAGCACTCTCATTTTCTGGATGGTGTGAGGGTGGGGAGTGGTCGGGGAGGGGCCTGGATGGTTATTGCGTGATTGCGTGAGGGTTTCTTGCCTATTGTCGCTTGTTAGTTCTCTAAACTGCAGTTGTGGGAGGCTTGGGGCTTCCTCGGCAGCGTTGCGGGTCCTTCAGAGACCTGCCGATTACGTTTTAGCATCCATTCCATGCTTTTTTGCCCGTTCTAGGCCCGCTTGCCCAACCTAACCCATTCTGAAGCTGATCTGGCAGACCGTGGTAAAAGAGTTGGCGCTGCTTGTTGTCGGCCCCGTCGTGACCCTCCCTGGAAGTGGAAGGACCCTCAAAATGTCAGAATTGGGCTGCCGAGGTGTCTCCGAGGAGACCCCAGGGCCCTACTGTCGTGGATACGAACCCACAAAACAGTTTCTGGGGTGCCTTGGCCCCGTTCTGCCCCCAGTCTGGACCAGCTGGTCATATTCTGAAAAAAGCCGAAATTATCAGGTAATAAAAAGACGCTCACATATTGGTGTTACCCACAATGCTGAATATAGAAGTTTGATAGAAGTTGAATGGAGTAGGGGGTGTCACTTTTTATTGTTATAATGATGGTGCACAACGCTGACGTTTTCTTGAGCCGAACTCCCGTTTTCTGCGCGCAAGCCCAACTGCGGTACCCATTTCGGGCGAGGTAAAGACACAACACCTCCAGTACTTTCTGGCCACCTGTGATGTTCATCTTGGCAAGGGGCCAATGAGCAAGCGACCTTGCGTTTCTCGTGCTGATGCACTGGATGGCTCGCCTCGGCCTTTCCCTGCCACCAGCTCACAAGGGTGTTGTCCTGGCGGCTGGTTGGGCAGCTGGCTGGGCGACTGGCTCTGGGCGACTGGCTGGGCGACTGGCTGGGCGACTGGCTGGGCAGCTGGCTGGGCGACTGGCTGGGCGACTGGCTGGTGGGCGACTGGCTGGGCGACTGGCTCCGTTTTGCATCACAGCCGCGCCAAAACGACGGGCCACCGGCGTTGCTGACGTGGTCACCGTATTTCAAAACAGCCGCGGCAATCCCGCCATGCACTGCTGTGCTATCTGGGAGAGGACTGGTGCGGCTTCTGCTGCCATCTTTCATTGTTTCAGCATAACTTTGTTCGCGATCATCCTGAACGTACATGACATTGTTATGTGCAGATTTGTTCCTTCCCTGGTTCATCCATTTAACCAGAAACCACAAAAGGCTCTCATCTTTTCCCTAGTTATTTGGTCGAAATCCAAGCATAAAAGTTCGGCCCCCTCCTTAGCGGTCTCGAGGCCCTTCGAGGGTGCATTTGAAGCTTGTGTGATATTTTTGCAACTGAGCTCTTCGCATTTGAGAGTTTTCCGTCTGGCATACACACGGTGGCCCTCAGGACAGGATGTCTGTCGAGCGTCGAGCCTGTCCTGAGCTTCTGGATTGGTAGGGCCTTTTGCCTACCCGGTATTCCAAAAACGTCGTCCCAATGGGACACTTTTTTGCCTTAGTTTGACCCCCTAACCAAAAGGGGGGGTGCAACGTGCAATGGGGCCAACGTCCCGTAGTGCGCACCCTGGTCTCAGACCCCCAATTCCACGCCGTGTATCGTTATATTGCAATTGAGTTCAATTGCAATATAATTGAAACAAAACAATTGCAATTGGCCTCCCCCAGTAACAAAGGTAGAGGAAAGCTGCAGATTTGAGTGTTGGAAGCTAGTGGATTGAAAGTTCTGAAGAGCTGAATGGATTGTGCGCTTTCGTTTACGGGCGCGTCAACAAGAAATGCTTAGGTTGTTCGCCTGCGTGGATCGTGCAACAAAGACGCGGACCGCACACATGAGCCGCAACGTAGTCGTGTTGATTGTCGTGAAAGTCAGAGATGTCACTCGTCAAATGACTTGGCATTTCGGTACTTCGTGAGCAGCCAGGTAGGCGGCCACAATGTACGCAATCGCAGCGGGGAACAGTAGTGGAAAGAAGATGGACATCGTCCAACGCCAGTCGTTCAAAACATCTTGCAAGGCTCCAGTGTAGTACGGGGAGGGAACATCGCCGAACACGTGCATCAACAGCATCGCGAGACCTACAGCTTGTGCACGAAGATGCGGCTCGCACGACCACAAGATCGCATTCACAGCGGGGGCGTAGAAACATGACAGGAAAAAATATCCGACAGCCAATAGAGTGAAAAACCCCACTGCCGAATCCGGCCACACAGCAGCCACGAGGAAGCAGCCTGACACGGTAAGCACACCCGAGCAAATGCGGCACGCCGTGATGAAATTGGCGCCCAGCCGATCAAGTGCGGCTCCGCTGCCGAGCGTGCCAAGCACCCCACAGAAGCAGGCTATGGCCCCAAAGTAAAGGTCGGCTTCATCGAGACTGAACAGTTGCTGGGCAGCCTTCGGGATCCAGTACAGTGTCCCACCGGCTACCGCCATCATGCAGCTGAAACCCACTACTAAGGCTACGTATTTCGGGTTGCGAACAAGCTGCTTTATATCTGAACAAAGGGTTCTGTACGACGGCCGCCCAGATACATGAGCTTCCTTGCTGTTGGAGTACTCCGGGTTCGCTTCGCTCTTCATCTCCAACAGAGTCCTCTCTGTCGGGTCGGGTGAAACCTTGTCCTGCAGAGCCTCCCACGCTGTCCCGTTGGGACGCGACACGAGAAATAAACTCGCTAGCGGAAAGTTCAACATCGCTTGTATTCGGAAAGACCACCTCCAATCGATGTCCTGCACCGCAAAGCCAAGCACGAGGCCAAAACCAGAGCCGAGTGAGACACAAACGTAAAAGACGGCAAGCCACAGTGCCCGCGAGCCCGACGGCGCGATAGCATCGATCATTGCAGGTGCTACAACAATGAAGCTTGGTTCGGAAAAGCCCAGTAATGTCCGGCATGCTAGTAGAGTCTCGAAATTCGGTGCGAAGCCGGCTCCCAGCAGTCCGCAGGAGAAAACAAATTGGCCAACGCCGATCACCAGAAAGGGATGGTAAAGTCTCACCGCATGCGCGCTAGCCGGTGAAGCAATAGTAAGGCCGACAGTGAACAGGGATGAAAGCAAGCCCATTTGTGCGTTTGTAAGATCAAATTCTCCCTGCACTCCCGTAAACCCGCAAAGATCGCGACAACCCCGGGACTCCTTGTCGCTACACTTGTCAGCGCACACCTTATCCTTGTACAATCCCGATACCGATGAGCTAGCAAGGGCCCCACGCTCAACATAGTTCAGCGTCTGCAGCATACAAAACCAAAACAGCAACAGCTTCGGCGTGAAAAGCCAGTTCAATTCGAGAGTGCCCATCGCCCGTTTCTCCTCTTTTCCCTGATGAAATGCGTTGGTTAACGTTGAGTCACAGTCAGAATGTAACTGTGTTTTGGAAAGTGCGTGAATACGACATACCGTATGCGGGTTTAATATGAAACGTGTTTAGTACGAAACGGTTTTAATACGAAACGTGCTAATTAAGAAACACCCCGGACCTGAAGCTATGAAACATGAACACGTTTCGTATTAAAAACTGCACTTCCATAGGGGGTTTGAGGGGTTTTGTACTTGGAGTAAACTGGGGCTCGATAGTAAAAAAAGGACGCAGGAAAATTGACAGAAAATTTGAACCCGTCAAAAAAGAAATGGTGTAATTCCCTTATATCCCAACACTTGAAATTTTGTTCCCTTATATCCCAATGGGATTGCCTTGGGCAAGGCAATCCCACTGGGATATAAGGGAACAAAATTTGTTGGTTGGGATATAAGGGAACAAAATTTGTTGTCCCATTGGGATATAAGGGAACAAAATTAGTTGACCACAGAACCTGGCCAGACCAGTCAGTCCGACCAGCCTGGACAGACCAGACAGCCTGGACACCCTGGACACCCTGGACAGCCTGGACAGCCTGGACAGCCTGACCAGACCGGTCCGTCCGACCAGCCCGGACTGACCAGACAGCCTGGACAGACCACAGCCTGGACAGCTTGACCAGACCGGTCAGTCCGACCAGCCCGGACTGACCAGACAGCCTGGACTGACCAGACAGTCCGACCAGCCTGGACAAACCAGACAGTCTGGACAGCCTGACCAGACCAGTCAGTCCGACCAGCCCGGTCTGACCAGACAGCCCGGACAGCCTGGACAGACCCGACAGTCCGACAAGCCTGGCAGGCTGGAGGCTGGAGGCTGGAGCCTGACCAGTCTAGTCCGGCTGACCCAGAGTCCGACCAGCCTGGACTGACCAGACCAAGCCCTGGCGGTTGGTGCTGCAAGATCAACAGGAAGGGTGGGTCTTCTAGGTCCTTGGTTTCTTTCAATGGGAAAAACGGGAACAAAATTAGTTACCCAATGAACAGATGCAGAACCTGTCCTGCTGTACGAAGGTACAAGGTTGTTAACAGTCCACACGAATCACAGGAGGTAGAACATGATTCATGGATTAAGTTTGAAAGTACGAATCACAGGACGTGGAACATGATTCGTAGGACCGCTGAGCACAAAGTTACCAAGTTTTCAAAACACCGCAACGGAGCAGGCGCCCGGCAGGCAATAGGCTCGGTCAGGACTGATCCCTCACACCGAAGTGATCACGGGTTGCCTTGTGAGCGTAGATGCGCGGGGCTGAACTCAGGCTGCATGAGTGGGTTTTGTCAGGTAACGATGGCCCTCCACACCGGATCTCAAGAGTAAGCTTCGTTTCCAAAAGTCGTGATCAAGTCTGTATACCCACAGAAGGCGCGAACTTAACGCAAGGACCCTTCAGACGTGGAACGCATTGGTCAGAAAAGCAAACACCGCAACGGAGCAGGCGCCCGGCAGGCATTAGGCTCGGTCAGGACTGATCCCTCACACCGAAGTGATCATGGGTTGCCTTGTGAGCGTAGATGCGCGGGGCTGAACTCAGGCTGCATAGTGGGTTTGCGGAACTGCCGTAGCATCGATCAGCGAGTAAACGTATCCATCCCTGGCCGTGGCGCTCGATGGCTTCGGTAAACCGCATCGCGTATACAGACGAGACTTGACTCCGTACTTAGAGAGCGAATTCCGTCGATCATGGTGCAGATGACTTACGCAGGACGATGCAATATTACCCCTCCCTTCCCTCTTTGCCCTCATGAAAAGAAAAGGCGTCGTTGAGCAGAGTGTAAAAAAGGATACGGGAGCACGCGGGGCTCATGCAGATGGGAAAAATCGGCCAATTTATCCGTACCGTAAAACACGCAAACATGCAAGAAGCTGCAGCGCAACCGGATGCGAAGTAGGGCAGTGCTAAACATGTGCTGACTGCTTCCAGAATTGAAATTGCTGGTGCTGGTCCCGCTGCCAATCTTGTTACGACGGTTGCTTCCTCTTCCTCTGGCCATGACCACAAGGGCCGAAGTGGCAGTGAAATTTGAGAAATTGAAACCTCATTTTGGAGGTAAACGCAGCCTCAGATTTGGATTTTTTTTTGTTTCAACGGCACCAAACGTCGTCACCCCGACCCCCGGGAAAAATTCTTAAAGGGGTCCCCCAAAAATCGTCATGACCACAAATTTTGTTCCCTTATATCCCAATGGGACAACAAATTTTGTTCCCTTATATCCCAACCAACAAATTTTGTTCCCTTATATCCCAATGGGATTGCCTTGCCCAAGGTAATCCCATTGGGAAATAAGGGAACAAAATTTGTTGTCCCATTGGGATATAAGGGGACAAAATTTGAAGTGGTGGGATATAAGGGAAATTCACCAAAAGAAATATGCACTGATTTCTTCGCCCGTGTCAGCCCTTCACCCCATCGAAGCAGATTCGACAATTCCCCCAAAATGCGAGAAACCCTTTGCACATTCTTTTGGATATCTGGGTCTATTTTTTGCGGATCTCTTCATCGGAGCTGATCACGAGCAAAAAATGGCCGAAAAAGATCTGCTACGTGGACCAGCGGGAAAATGCCACCATTCAGGGGATCGATTCCCGCCCTTCTCAACACACACCTGGTGGTTTCCACGCCCGGTGCCCAGTATAGCACAAAGACCCGCGAACCACGCACGTACTTTCTGATCTAATTTTCGCGGTTCTCTTCATCGGAGCTGATCGCGAGCAAAAGTCGTTGAAAAAGGTCTGCTCCGTGGACAGCGAAAAAAAACGGCATCACCCAGGGGATCGATTCCCGTCCTTCCCGTCACAAACCTGGTGGTTTCCATGTCCGGTGCCCTGCATCTTGTAAAGACCCGCGAACCACGCACATACTTCTTGGTCCCCGGGTCCATTCTTCACGGTTCTCTTCATCGGAGCTTATCGCGAGCTAAAAATCGTCAAAAAAAGGTCTTCTGCACGCACGTGCAAAATTTTCACCAGAAACCCAGCTCCCAAAGAGCCAGAAGAACCAGCTCCCAAGAGCTGGGAGCCACCGCCAACACTGCCTGGGGGCTGTCTTCAACGAAACCTTGGTCGGCTTCATCTCCTGTTGGATCGGAAACTTTCTCTTCCAGTAAATTTGCGTCATTCAACCCGGTCACCACGAAACTCGCCCGGAATTTTGAGATGGCTTTTTATTGTGCCTGCTGGCTCTTTCCAGCTCCCGAGCTGGCTCCCAAGAGCCGGGAGCTGGCTCCAGCTCCGAGAGCCACCCCCAACACTGCCCCAGACCGGTTGCGGGGACAACGTTCTCGCCGAACTCCTTCGCAACTTCAACGAATGTCTCGTACTGAGTGAATGCGCAGATTGCATCAACGTTCTGACTTCGCTGATTTTGACCAACAGCTTGAAGAACTGGCAAACGATGAATGCGTTGCTGTGGAGGTGGATGCGGTTCATGCTAGTCTTGGGGCTGGCGAGCACGAGAAGAAGCTGGATGGCAATCACCTGGTGATGGAAGGGCAACTCCGCCTTTGTTTGCGCTGCCGTTCCATACGACCCGCTTACCCTGTCATCACTGACGCGTGCCCGCCTAAGGAACACCTTCGTGAACACTAGCGTGTCAGGAACTCGTGGTTGGCACTGGATGCTCCGAAGATGCGTTGTATCTTGCTCGCTTTCTGACTTTTGCGGAAGCAAGATAGTCAGCCGCTTTGCAACGGTCTTTTCCGCCGACACCGACTCTTGGTTCATAGAGACGGACGCTCGAGGATGTCAACAAGACGATTGGAGCTGCGGTTACCACTCCTTGTTGCGGCGCTGCAATTCACAGACTGCCTCCCAGAGCCCGCCCACGCCTGTCGTCTTCATGCACAACAAGTGCCAGAACGCTCTTGTCGCTAATACTCTGACCGCGATACGTTTTTCCTGCTCAAAGGCTCGATAAAACCAAGATTTTCGGGAACAAAAATGGGGGATCATCATGGGGTTTCAACAGTTTCCAAATTTCACTAAGTACGTCAGACCCCATGTTTTTAGTACGAAACACTTTGGCCAAAAAAGTAGGAAGAGTCAATCCCAATGACACTGCGTGACAGGGATTGGCATGTTTTGTTAGCGTCTAGTCAACCTCTACGACCGCCTCGGAGCCTTCTTCCAAAGAAGAAGCGTACGTAAGTACAAAGGTTTCCGATGGTTGTTGAGGCTATTCGCCATTCGCGAGGAAGAAACTTGCGGGGTTACCTTCGATCATTGCACAGCTTTTCGAAGCCATTTCGAGTAGCCAACACACAGCCTTTCGGGGCAGCAACGCAGCCTTTCGGGGCAGCAACGCAGCCTTTCGGGGCCGCTTCGCAGCCTTACGGGGCAGCTACGCAGCCTTTCGGGGCAGCAACGCAGCCTTTCGGGGCAGCAACGCAGCCTTTCGGGGCAGCAACGCAGCCTTTCGGGGCCGCTTCGCAGCCTTACGGGGCAGCTACGCAGCCTTTCGGGGCCGCTTCAGAGCCTTTCGGGGCCGCTTCGCAGCCTTTCGGGGCAGCTACACAACCTTTCGGGGCCTTTCGGGGCAGCCACGCAGCCTTTTGGGGCCGCATCACAGCCTTTCGGGGCCGCCAGCCTTTCGGGGCAGCTTCGCAGCCTTTCGGGGCCATGCAGCCTTTCGGGGCCGCTTCGCAGCCTTTCGGGGCTGCTACGCAGCCTTTCGGGGCAGCTACGAAGCCTTTCGGGGCAGCTTCGCAGCCTTTCGGGGCAGCTTCGCAGCCTTTCGGGGCAGCTTCGCAGCCTTTCGGGGCCGCTTCGCAGCCTTTCGGGGCAGCTTCGCAGCCTTTCGGGGCAGCTTCGCAGCCTTTCGGGGCAGCTTCGCAGCCTTTCGGGGCAGCTTCGCAGCCTTTCGGGGCCGCTTCGCAGCCTTTCGGGGCAGCTTCGCAGCCTTTCGGGGCAGCTTGCAGCCTTTCGGGGCAGCTTCGCAGCCTTTCGGGGCAGCTACGCAGCCTTTCGGGGCAGCTTCGCAGCCTTTCGGGGCAGCTTCGCAGCCTTTCGGGGCAGCTACGCAGCCTTTCGGGGCAGCAACGCAGCCTTTCGGGGCAGCAACGCAGCCTTTCGGGGCAGCAACGCAGCCTTTCGGGGCCGCTTCGCAGCCTTACGGGGCAGCTACGCAGCCTTTCGGGGCCGCTTCAGAGCCTTTCGGGGCCGCTTCGCAGCCTTTCGGGGCAGCTACACAACCTTTCGGGGCCTTTCGGGGCAGCCACGCAGCCTTTTGGGGCCGCATCACAGCCTTTCGGGGCCGCCAGCCTTTCGGGGCAGCTTCGCAGCCTTTCGGGGCCATGCAGCCTTTCGGGGCCGCTTCGCAGCCTTTCGGGGCTGCTACGCAGCCTTTTCGGGGCAGCTACGAAGCCTTTCGGGGCAGCTTCGCAGCCTTTCGGGGCAGCTTCGCAGCCTTTCGGGGCAGCTTCGCAGCCTTTCGGGGCCGCTTCGCAGCCTTTCGGGGCCGCTTCGCAGCCTTTCGGGGCAGCTACGCAGCCTTTCGGGGCAGCTTCGCAGCCTTTCGGGGCAGCTTCGCAGCCTTTCGGGGCAGCTACGCAGCCTTTCGGGGCCGCTTCGCAGCCTTTCGGGGCAGCCATGCAGCCTTTCGGGGCAGCTTCGCAGCCTTTCGGGGCAGCTACGCAGCCTTTCGGGGCAGCTTCGCAGCCTTTCGGGGCCGCTTCGCAGCCTTTCGGGGCAGCTTCGCAGCCTTTCGGGGCAGCTTCGCAGCCTTTCGGGGCAGCCATGCAGCCTTTCGGGGCAGCTTCGCAGCCTTTCGGGGCCGCTTCGCAGCCTTTCGGGGCAGCCATGCAGCCTTTCGGGGCAGCTACGCAGCCTTTCGGGGCCGCTTCGCAGCCTTTCGGGGCAGCTACGCAGCCTTTCGGGGCAGCTACGCAGCCTTTCGGGGCAGCCATGCAGCCTTTCGGGGCAGCTTCGCAGCCTTTCGGGGCAGCCATGCAGCCTTTCGGGGCCGATTCGCAGCCTTTCGGGGCAGTTACGCAGCCTTTCGGGGCAGCTTCGCAGCCTTTTTGAGCAGCCATGCAGCCTTTCGGGGCGCCGCATCACAGCCTTTCGGGGCAGCTACGCAGCCTTCGGCGCAGCTACGCAGCGTTTCGCATGCAGTCTCTCGGGACGCATCCGCGTACTTCGGAATATTCAGTCCTCACGCGGAGTCCGGGGGGAGAGGCCTATCCTTTGGGGATTACGTCACATCTCAACCCGGCACCGGCAGGTAACCCCCACAATATCTCCAATTTTCACAACATGGACCCCGTGAACTTCGTAGTGTCATGCAAGGCTGCGATCAGGGCGGCAGCCATCGCGAAACATCAGCTGCCTGCGGAAGTTACGGCGGGAGTAACAGACGAGGCATCCGGCCTGTACGACGCTTTCGTACGAACGCCAGAGGCTGACAGAGACGACAGGACAAGGGCTTCCCAAGCGATAATTTGCCTGGAGTTGTCGGCGGTCCGGGAGAACAACGCTGCCCCCACCGCTGAACACGTCAAAGCGACGCACGCAGAGCTATCCAAATGGAGCGCTGCAGACGTCGAAGCGATGGCGCGGATGGACGTTCC
Source organism: Diplonema papillatum (assembly GCA_030068145.1). NCBI lineage: Eukaryota > Euglenozoa > Diplonemea > Diplonemida > Diplonemidae > Diplonema > Diplonema papillatum. The sequence continues at coordinate 71,044 of JAPJBO010001061.1, forward strand.
CGTTGGAAACCTGCTGGAAGGCGGCATGGACCGCACCATCGTCGGCGACATCAAAATGTTCGCCATCAGCCTGAAGGCACAGCGCACGACGGCGAAAAAAGACGGACCACACCGCACCGTCAACGTAGAGAGCCGCCTCCAGGCCCTAAACTTGACGGACTTGCCGGCGGTCTTGAGACCCGACACCGCCCTCGTCCGGGCTATCCTCCTGCAGATGGAGGATGGGATTCGCCTTCCGCTGGAACTCTCGCCGCAGAAGTCTCCGCTGTTCCCTTCGACAGAAGCCCACGCGATTGCACACGCGCCGGCTAGAACGAAGGTGTCGGACGAGGTCCTGGAGGTGGCAAAGGGTCATCTCGGCGAGGCCGCGGACACGGCCCACAAGAGCATACTGCTCCAGGTGTCGGCGCGACTGGAATCTGAGCAGCTCCCCGCTACGCTGCACGTGCTCCTCGGATACGACACGTCATCGGATTACTGGTGTGCGAAGCAGTTCCTGCGAAGGAGCACCTACGCCTGATGGTGCACGTGGTTGGGATGCTTCCGCTGGTGGCGTCACACCTCTGTACAAAAGGGTGCTACCACGCCGGCGCCAAGTACGAAGCGCAGACGTTTAAGCGCGCACATGAAGGGTCTCGAGACATTCCTGTCTCGGATACGATCACTGCGATCGCTACTGTCGATACTGAGCTAGCAAAGACTTGCAAGGCTAGCATCGACCAGAAGCGTGAGATTGTGGCGAAGGAGAAGGAGCGGGCGAAAAGCGCGAAAGCCGCTATGCCGGGCTCATCGCGGTCGGACAACCGCTTCACACCGTACCAAGGGAACAAGCCGCACCCCCATAAGGACACACGTGGCATGAAAGGTGCGAAGCCTCACCCGGTGAGCAAAGGAAGTGGACCACCACGCTGACTACTTGGTTCAAGCGACCCCGTTCCATCAACAATTTCAACATCGACAGGAGTCCACGAAACTCCCATCTTATACCATCCCGCACTATGGACATCCTCCGAACCACCTGCCGATTCTCGTCACAAACTGTGGTTGAGATGTACGCCGCCGCAACCGGTACAACACAACGAACAACCACAACAATTTAAGGGTATAAACGACCATCAACCCTTTCGGAAGCAACGTGGACTCTTTTATTCGTATCGCGCGACATCGATGGAAGAGCACGTCCTGCTAACATCGCAGATCAGGACGACGCAATACAGCGAAAGGGACATGGAACCGGACCTCCTGAAGTGTGTGCAGACGTACGCGGGAAAACCTACGGCACAGAACAGTGCTTTTCGCCAATGCCGCCTCATCTACTGGGCAGACAGGGCCAAAACACTGAGGAACGACAACTCGTTCGGAGAGTACTACGACGAGCATCACCCCGCCCGCGCCATCGCAGAAAGAATCAACGTTCCTGTGGTCGAAGAGATTCTGCACGCCATGGGCGCCGCAACGAACGGCGTCAAGAATGAGTTCGTGCACCGTCTCGGCTTTGGGTTCCCGGTTGTCGATGATCTGCGAGAGGAAGGAGTATTCGACGTTCGTCCGCTCAGCCGCAGCGCGAAGAAGGAGTTCATCGAGACGAAAGCCGCCTTGATTCACAAGCAGCACCCTCTCCTCCGGTCCCTACGCCGCCAGTGCATCCGCGACGGAAATTGGAAGGAGATAGCAGATCAGCTGCAAATTGAAGTGGAAAAAGGGTGGCTGCAGGGGCCCTATACCGTCCACGATCTCCCGGTGGACCATTTTATCCCAATCCGGAGGTTTATCGTCGTCCAAGGCGAGAAACATCGTGGCTGCGACAACGGTCGGGCGACCAACAAAGTCACCCGCGTCCACACACCGATCTCCCTGCTCGGCATCGACAACGCAATAGCCACAGCCGCGTCGATGATAGAACACGGGGTGGAACACCTGTCGCAAGCGGTCCTTGATCAATCGGACGCGTACAAGTCCTTGATCGCAGACTCGACCCAACAACGGTACGCAGTTGTAGTAGCGCTCAACGCTACCACACAAGAACTCGAGTGTTACCTAAGTAACGTTCTGTGCTTCGGCACTGAGTCGGCTGTGTTAGACTACAACTGTTTGTCTAGATTCGTCACAGCGGCCGCGCGCCGGATCATGGGCATCCCGGCCGCCGGTTACTTCGACGACTTCCACATGCTAGCGCGTGCGGACGACATCGAAGGGATGGCCGAGGACTTCCAGTTCTTCTTCTCGAATATCATCGGTCTGATATTCAAAGATGCGAAAAAGCGTACGGGACAGGTTCTTCCGTACCTAGGCGTACTTGTTGACGTTTCGAGCTCCGTCTTCTCGCTTTCAATAACAGAGGAGAGAGCAAGTAAGTTGCGGGGTGCCATCGACGCCATTCTCGATGAGGATAGTCTCT